>PVJX010009042.1:0-62762 GCA_004027295.1 Dolichotis patagonum | reverse complement strand
TGCACATCTGTGATAAAGTTTAGTTTACAAATTAAGAATAGTAATATATCAACAACAACAATTAATAGTAAAACAGACCAGCTTTAACAATATACTGTAATAAAAGTTATGTGACTATGGTCTCTCTCTTCCCTCAAAATATCTCTTGTAGTATGTAAATCTTAGCAAATCTCAGCATACCATTTTTTTCTTTCTTTACCAAGTGAAGAACTTTTACCTTTGTACCTAAAAGACATTACAGCTTGTCTGTGGCATAGCTGAATTGCTAGCACCACTACTCTTGTACCTTGAGGACATTATTAAATGAAATGAGTTACTTACACATAAGTGCTGTGACACTTGTTGAGGTATCAACAGTTGTCTGATACCTCAGCTACTAAGTGCCTGGGAAGTGGGGATACAAGCATGGTGGAGGTTCCGGAACAAGGGGTGATTTAGGTTTTAGGAGAGATAGAGAGGTTTTGTGTGAGAGTTCATTCTGCTATTCAGAATAGCACACAATGTACAATTATGAATTATTTATTTCTGGAAAATTTTATGTAGTGTTTTCAAAATATGGCTGACTACAGGTAACTGAAATTGCAGAAACTAAAACCAAATAACAGAGGACTACTGTCCAAGAGTTCATATGTGTTCTCAGACTTGTGTATGACAGCAGAGCTCTTGAATGAACATTTGGAAGACGGATTGGTCACAGAAACCCTCATTTACCTTTACTGGACGGATGTTTATTGTTAAGAATGTATTTCAACTTTTTAAAAGTATTTTTAGTACTTGGGAAGTTGGCAGGGAATTACATGTGAATCCAGGCTACACATTGCCCATAACCAGAGTAAGTGTGTGAACAAATCAGACTGGTTGGATAAACAGTAAATATAATAAAATCAAATAATTTTATTATGTGTAGGATGTAATGCATAAAACACCCACATTGATATTACTTTTACGTATTTATATGACTTTTTTCAGAGATAAAAGGAGGAAGGCTTATTTCGCTTACAGTTGGTAGACCTTTCAGTTCATAATTGGCTGGCTCTAAGCGGCATGGCAGACAGGCATTGCAGAGAAGTTATTCATGGCAAGCAGAAGGTAGTGAAGTAAGCAAGCCACAATAATAGCTTCTTTCTGTCCCTTTATTATCTACCCACCTTTAGACAAGTAGCACTGATACCTAGAAGTATGCCAAATCAATCAGTGGATCTATTTAATAATCACACACCCTTAGTTCTAGCATCACACGCTCTAGATCCAGTCATCCCTGAAAAAGCCCCATCTATGACCCCATAAGGCTTTGGGGCGACATCTTGACACAAGCTATAACAAATTCTGCTGGGACATTTCACAATCTAGATACTACACCCATCTACTTGACTGTAGTGCTTTTTGTATTGATTTTACACACTTCCAGTGCATATACATTATATGTGCATATTTTAACACATTTATATTTTGGAGAAAAACAATATGCCTTTCTTTTTAGAGTCTTACTATGAAAAAGGAAACACTAAAAATGATCACTAGGAAAATCAAACTAGGAAAGTGAGAAATAGCATCATGTGATTTTGCAATTATATTTTTGTTTGTTATTTCTATTTTTTGAACTTGATCTAAATAACTGGAAGATTTTCCTCCATTATTATTTCCTTATTTATTACATAAGTAAAAGCCACTATGAAACACCCAAATAGACCAATCTATAATTTTTCTTCACAATTTTTTTATTGTGTTTTTAGATAAATGCATAATGAGAAATTCAACACTAATAATTTTGGGTTTTCTTATGAAAAAACAAAATGAAGGATCGCAACTACTAGAAAAATTTTATCAATAATCAGAACCTATTTATCTTCATTTGAATGTTTTGTATAACATGGAAAATATGGTCAAATATATCTCCCATGCTACATGTATAATAAGACTTTCTATAATCGTATATATGCCTGTGATGAATTTTCCTCTCAAGATTGTCACTTGTATGTTTGGCAAGTGAATAATAAATCTGTTATTTGTTAAAGTTTTTGATTCATGATATAATAAGGATTATTTCAGAAACATAGTATGTAAAGCAATATTAACATCTGAGTGAACATATATTTTGTATCTACTTTAGTAAATGGTTGTTTCTAATAAAATATTAAATTTTGAAAATTTGTGAGAAATTCTTGGATATCTATAACATTTGTAAAATGTTTAAAATTCATAGAGAATAGGAATCCAGTTATCAAGCACATTTTTGGCATTTCTTGTAAAATTTCAATTAAGATGATAAGTCCAAAGTTTTATATACCATAACTTTTTGCACAATGATAAGGTGAACTATATTTTAAAGTTATTACTAAAAGCTAAAATGATATTACTCCATAGCTACCTGTATCTTTGTGTATGTTTAAGGTCATACACATATATACATATGAAAATTAAATAGAAAAAGAAAGTTCTGATAAAGGCAAGAGATCTTGTAATTTAAAATTGGCTTTGAAATATTCAGTGCGCTGAAGTAAGAGATATTAAAAGTTCATCCTTTATCTGTGAAAAGATAAGAATCTTTGTTCTCTGTGCAAGCTACATAGGTAAATAATAATTTAATAATTATAATTATTAAAGGACTTCGGACCTTTCATATGCAACAAGTTTTAGTTATCTGATTTAACTCTTCAGTAGCATAACTAAAGCAGGTGGGGCTCAGGTGATCAGAGTTATGCTACAGAATCTGTTTATCCATAGGATTGCTTACACGGTTGTTCGTCATACTAAAGGGAGATCAGTTCCAGGACTTCTTGCACAGGATAGCAATATCCAAAGATGCTCAAGTCCCTTATATAAAATAGTATACTCTATAACCTATGTAATCTTCTCATTCACTTTGCATCATTTCTAGGTTATGTATAAGACTAAATTCAATGGAGTTGTTACAGTATTATTTTGGGAATGGTGAGAAGGAAAATATATACGTGTTCACTATGGGTGCATTGTATGTTCAGATATTTCTATCTGCAGTTGGTTGGATCTGTGAGGGGCACACTATGGAGGGCTGGATTATGGGATCAATGGGAGACATTTAATGTGGTTAGTGTCCTATTTTCTAATTGATATATGAGGAAGTTCCTTGTCTTTCTTCTGGATCTAACTAGTTAGGAAATAATATTTATGAAAATAGGATAGAAAGTTTTTTTGAATACTCTTTAATGCAACTGGCATTCCCAGAATCCAAGGAAAAATTCTTATGGGACATCTGAATTTAGATTATAAATGGAGTAATTTATCAAATGAATGTAAAAATTATGATAATCATAGTAGTTGGAATTCAAGTTAATCTTAATGGACTAAGCTTAACAAACTACATGGAATGAAATTTGACTTATCTAACCATCATGAGTCTACAAACAATCAAGTCATGTCATGGATTCAATGAAAGATTTTCATGGCTTTTGTCCATAGACCTGCTGAGGGCCATTGGCCAAACCCATTATAATGATTGTTACTTAGATTCATCACTTTTTATGATGATGCACCTATTTACAGCTGCTAAGTAATAATCAGACCTTCTTTTTGCCAGGATATAACCGAAGAGCTTAATAAGGCAATCAGATCTTAACTGTGTCATTTCGTCATGTATAATAAGGCTACTCCTGAGGAACAGTGGCTGTAGTTTACGTGTAGAACCAATGGTTGTCAAGCTGCCTTCCCAGGAAACTGGAGTGATACATATTCTGTGGCTCACAGGTCCCTCCCACCTCAAAGGTAGTAAGGGAGGTCATATCCCATGGGACCAGAAACCCTGGCTGATTTGAAGGACATTGAAAAAAAATCTATTAACTGCCTGGCATAGACATATTCTTTGAGTTTGTCATCCTAGCTTTGGAACAGTTGAGCTAATCAGAGCATTACAAAAAATTTTTAAAACTTCAAATTCTGAAAGTAAGTGAAGATTCCTTTTATCATCTTCACATGGAAGCTGATTCTTTGATTCTAGTGGCTACTGAGAATCATCTTTCTACCTTTGCTGATTTATACCGAGACAGCTTATATATATATTTGTTCATATTGTATAAATTATTCAAGGCAAACAACAGAACCCACATGTAACATAAAGGTCCAAGATTAATGACTATATGAAGCCTGCAGAGAATGAAAGGGCTCCTAAGTGAGTCCAGGGAAAGCCTTCTTGTCGGAGAGAGAAGGGCTGGTGGCAAGACCCTCAGATGAAAAAACTTGGCATGTTCTGCATTTAATCAGGATATTTGGAGTGGAGTGTAGAAAATGAGCAGAAAATTAAAAACATGAGGGATGAGAGACAGAGATGGCTGATATTGCCACATCATACCAGGGCCTACAAGTCATGAGAGGTGACTGTGTGTTACTCTAAATGCCTTCAGATATCCAGCAATATTTTTGAGCTGGTTAGTGAAATGATGTGATTGTGTTGAAAGGATCTGCTCAATCTCACATATACTCCATGGAAATCTCTTCATGAGACATGAAAACTGCTTGAACCAGAGACTGATAGCAGTGAGGGAGAAAAATACACTTATAAACATTTTGCAGGGAGAGCTGAGATGTTTGTGTTGATGGAAAGAGAAAAATCAAAGATGATTTCTGAATTTATGAATTGATAACAATTGGGTGCATCCCAGCTTTACTTACTAAAAGGAAAAGTTTTGAAGTGTGGTAGTATCAGACAAAAAAATCAATGGTTTTCACAAATTTGCTATACACGAAGAAATTTTTGAGGTGCTCAATTTGTAATTGTTAAAATAGGATTCTTGGGTTGCAGTGGGGTTTCCCATTTTCTTTCCAGTTACCATGAAAGAAGATCAGGGAAATAGTTCTGAGGCCTGAGAAGAATAAATGAAAGTGTTGAGTGGAAAAATACTTTGAAAGGAAACCCATTCCAAGGTCCTAGCCTCAGAGAAACAGAGGAACAAGGACCTGCCTTCCCATCGATCCCCATATGTCCTGCCATCCTGTTTCCGGTCATCTGTATCTCTTGTGTGCTCCGTCGTCCATTGCAGGTTTCTATTCATTTTACCTTCCCAATGGAGATGACTCTGGAAATCTCCGCCTCCCCCACCTCTTGCCCACTCTGTAGGGTTGTAACGCCCAAGGCCATAGTCTCTAAGCATCTGTGGCTATTTAAATAGTTATGTAAATGAGTAAGATGACATCAAGTTAAAAGTGGTCCTTAGTCCCACCAGTCACATTTCGAGTGTGCAATAGCCGTACACAGCTAGTGTTTGCTATTCTGGAAAACGATGAAGAACATTTCCGCCATCAATGACAGTTGGTCATGAAAGATACTCCAGAGTTATAAATTCACTATTTGCCTCCTAAAAATATTCTTTTTGTCCTTTTTCACTTCTTCATGTTGCAAGCTTGAGCCACCACTTACCAGTTTACTCAGCTTGGGGAGTTCACTTAAACACTTTGGGATCCACATTTTTGTTTTTAAGATGAGAGTGTAAATGCCATCACAGCTGTCAATGCAATTTCAGAGCCTAGTATACAATGTGTACTCAGTAAATGCTGTCTTAGCTCCTTCCTTATCCAGTCTTGATGTACCTAAGTCACCTCTCCAGAAACAGCCACAATCCCAGAACTCTTTGCTCACAAGGGACAAATTAAATCTCTCTTGTGTAAGTGATGATACGTTTCAGTTTGTGCTACGGTAGGAAGATGGCTTAATAACTGAATGGCTTAATAACTTTTAGAGTCAAACTGGAGACAGTACAAAAAAGAGAATTTTCCTGAGAATTTGGATTAGGGCGAGATCAGGAAAAGTCAAGCTGGGTGTTACTGGGTGAAACTCAGGGAGGGGAGATCACACCATCTCATCAAAAGAAAATGCTCGTATAATATATTTATAGAAATTCATGGGAGTTTTATGCCTAGCAGTTAAAGAAGAGAAGTTACCCAGAAATGAGAGATGGCATTGATAGAAATTGATCTTTCCATCATGTGGTTGGGACTGCCAAGGAAGGGCTTCTCTGTCACGATGCCAGCGTTGTTAATGAGGATGGTCACGTCTCCAACTTCTTCTCTAACCTGTCCAGAAGAGAGGTGAACATAAATCAACAGAAGTGGTGGTTCTGATATTTTTCCAACTCATTGTTGGCTCTTCATTTTAATCAGATACAAGTTATGCGCTCTACAATGATGTTGCCGTCAGGACGCTACCATTTATACAATGGCAATTCCAAGATTATACCGTCTAGTGACATAGAAGCCAGCTTTGTCAGTAAGTATGCTTTGTGCTAAAATCACCTGGCAATGTGTTTCTCATAATGGTCCCTGTCACCTAGCCATACATAATTCTAGTTCCTTTGAAACTAATTATTTTATCTTATATGAAGTAGTATAGAAATTTTAAACTTTATGATCAATTAGGATTTTTTCAAAAGCACGTTGTCAATTTTGTTTTAAAACTTCTTGGTTTTTATGAGGAGATGATTTGCTATTTGCCTCAGTGTATTTTCTTTGTTGCCTAGTTCTGCTATGTTCATGCTCTTTCTTGCTGGGTCAATTAACGGCAGTGAAGAAACAGCAGCACTGTCCCCTCGAGTGCCTCTGGGCATCTTCCTGCAAATGATAGTTAGTGTTTTTTTCTCACAAGTCTGGTTATTTCTGTAGGTGTCATTTCCCCCACTCCAGGTGCCAGGGACACATCCCATCTTTCTAAGGTTGGGACCGTTCTGTGCACTTCCGCCCAAAAGTCTGTCTCAAGCGTAGCTGTGATCTGTGACTAGTATTCCCCATCTCCGCAGCTGTGTGCTGCTCTCCACTTTGTACATTCTCATCCTTTCTCTCCCGAATATCTCACCTTTCAAGTTTGCACAGTCTGCAAATTACCATGAGCTCTGGTTGGAGAAAAATGTGCTTTAGGAAAAACCAGAGGGGTTATTTTTCTCTCCTACCATTTTAACCAGTTTGTTTCAAATTATTTGCTAAACCCAACCCAGGGTTAAAGCATGAAGCGTGTTTAAACATGATTCACAATGTGTGTGTGTGTGTGTGTGTGTGTGTGTGTGTATGTGTGTGTGTTTTGGCAGCTATGAAAATTTGTTTCTTTGTTTTCAAACAAAAGCATTGCCTGCCGTGACTTGATTTTCTAATTCTTTGTCCATGCACTGCTATGCATTCACCCTGCCAGATAACACAAATTGGAGAGGTTAGATAACTATCGCTACTGATATAATTGAGTAAAAGACTGAGAAAGGAAGGGTGGATATTTGCTGCACTGATGTTGGGATTAATCTCTTTGGTTCTGGAGAGAGTTAAAACCAAGGAAAATATCGACAAGAGGCTAACTTTGTTCGTCAGGAATAAGAAGGGAATATATACCCTCATGCTTGACAGGCAATTATGCAAGATACATCTCTCCATTTATTTTACTGGGAAACAAGATTTTGCTAAATTGCCCATGATGACGTCAGACTTGCAATCATCCGGCCTCAGGAGGCAGATAGCTGGGAATGCAGACATGTGCTACTGTCCCCTTGCAAGGCTTTTATTTTTGAAGGGGCTTATGGGTGATTTATATCTGCAGCCTCTCCTACCCCGCCTTTTTATTTTGAGATAGGCTTTCACTAAGTTACTAAGTTTCCCAGGCTGGGCTCCAGTTTGGGATTCTCCTGCCTCAGTCTCTCAGAGTGGGGGGATCATGGGTGATTGCCACAGTGCTCTACAAGAACTTTATTTTTTAAAAATTTTATTTTAGTGAGAATAAAACCAAGCAAAATAAAACAGAATAAAGCCAATCAAAAAAAGACTGTAATTGACACAGGATTTCAAAACAAGATACTAGGAAATCAATAATGGTTATCATAGTGCCTCTTGTTGTCTTCAAAATAACTTCCCATACCTTCAGACATAGTAAAATCAGACAAAACAGAAACAGAAAATAACCAATAAAAAAACAAAACAATGACTGCAATACAGAACTTCAAAAACAAGGTAATAGTAAATCCAAAATGGCTACAATAATTCTGCAAGAACTTTAAAAGGAGGGAATTCTGCCAGCTTGGTCACAGAATAGGTAAGCACAGCTCTCAGTCCTGGACCAACAGGATATATGGGCTGAGAAGGAGAAAAGGGCATGGGATCTTTGGCATTAATTGTTCTCAAGTACTCAAGAGAACCCCAGCAGTTGCTATTATCCAATTCCAAGAGCTCTGAGTCTTAGGGACACCAGAGCCACGGAGAATTTTATCTAAGTCATGGGCTTTCCTTTCCACTGTGCTCAGAAAGGTGATTTAAGAAGACTTTATCCCAGTTTAAGAATGAACAAAGAGCCTCTGAGTAATTAAGATCTTGCTTTTGTGAGGAATGACAGCAATTCATGCCCAATTTGTATTCTCATACGGAAGTTGTTTTCACCAAAATTTACCATTGTTCCATAACAAAATTATTTGCAGCAAACAAATCTTATACATACCAATGGTTCATAGACCTGGAGATTTGGAAATAAATTGTGAGGTTGGTTATTTTTAATAGAAACATTTATTTGTATATTGACTTTCTCCACTGGAGATGAGAATGCTATCTCAATTTGACTTTGGAAAGTTAATTTTTATGCTCGATCAGAATCTTGTCATTATTCTTCAAGTTTCCTATAGAATTCAAGGATTTTGATAATGCCTATAGTTTGTTGAAATGTTTACATCTAAAGGTTGCCGCTAGTATTTGGTTTTCTTGGGAGTTGATGAGTAATTGGCATTAAATAAGTAGCTGATTTAGAAAAATTCTGCTTATAAGATATGGACAAGAAGAAGTTTCAGATACAATCCAATGATGAAAATGATTGTTTTGTAATACTGAGATTAACTCCTGGGCCTTTACACTAAGCTGCATTCTCAGCCCTTTTTATTTTTTATTTTTAAGTAAGGTTCTACTAAGTCACTAAGTTGACTACGCGAGGCTAAATTTGTGATCCTGTTGTCGTTGCCTCCCAAAATATGGAGACTACAAATATGCATCACTATGACCTGCTCAAACGTGATTTTTTTAGTAAGGTTTTTAGCCCAGTTTTCTATTAGCGATCAAGACAATTTTAACAAAGATGGAAAAATTTTCAGGAGACAGGGAGAGTAGGAGGTCCTAATACTTTTCAGTTTAGGAGATTTACCAGGGCGTCTTTTCATTTCCTGCACTTTTGCTGATGATGCCGCTGTGGAGCTGCAACATGGGCTCCGATATTAGGAGGGCTGGAGGGTACTTTGGCTCTATCACTAATCTGTTCTGTGACCCGGTTCTTTAAACTCTCACTACCTGTGTTTCATCACTAATCAAATGGAGAAGATCATAGTATCTAATTTCATTGAGAAGCTTGTATATGATAACAGTACAGGAGAAAACACTTTTCAGGCATTCTGTCTTGGGAAGTCTGTAATACTGGGGCTAAATCCTCTGCTAGACAGACTGTATTCCTAAACTCATCCCAAAGATACTCATCTGGAAACTTTTACTATCACATTTCTCTTTTACAAAATGAAGACTAATTTTGATTTGATTTACTTTGTACTAAAATGTACCCAGGGAGTTGTGTCTCTTCTCATTAATGGACAGCAAGTCATAAAGTACAAATCCTACGAGGCTCTAAAACACAGAAGAAAGTAGTACAAAGAGAAGAGAAGAATGAAGAGAGTGAATCAGGAGGTCAGTATCACAGAGCAGTGATTCAGTAATTAAGTTTTGACTGATTCAATAATGAATTACATACATGGAGCTTAGATTACAGGGGAATGGACCAGGGATTTGGCTCAGTGGCATAAGTGCCTGCCTGGCCAGCGCAAGGTCATGGTTCAATCCCAGGTACCAAACAAAAAATAAAACACAAAACAAAAAGTGACGGGGGGGGGGCAATTCTGTGAGAACTGTTAGCAAACTTTTGAAAGTTTTCGGTTTCAGGTTGCCTGAGAAACATATCTTGGCTCTGCCAATCACTAACTTTCTGATTTGGGGCAAGTTCATATTCACACTGTTTCTCAATTTCCTAATTTTAAAAATGGGGATGATAATAATGGTAAACACCCATGAGGGTTGTGGTGTTGATTTAAATTTGTGCATAAATTGCTTAGAATAGTAACTCTTGGTGGCATAGTTAATGTATCTTTTTTATTTTTATTTGTGTCTTTTTTCATGCTGTCTTGATCCAGTTCTGTGGCCCTGGCTAGAGGGTGATCAGTTTATGTTTTTGAATAAGTGATTAAGTTCATATGTTCAACAACTTCTTTTTACTACGTTCTCATACTCTGGGCTGCTCTATACCCACCTCAACCACCCCAGAGTCAGCTATCAGAAATCCAGGGCCAACTTCTGTGCCCTAGAATCCTTTGAAATTATTCCAGTTGGCCAATCCTAAGACAATTTGCCATGCATCACCTACTCCTTCCCGTGGAAAGTAAAATAAAGATATTTATCTACTCTTCCCTTCACTTCCTCTTCCACAGATACTTTTCTTAGGGTCATGTCTGATGTGCTGTGCCTTCTCTGGGGGATTGTGAATAAGAAACAGCTGTAAAATGTGCCCATGTTTCTCTCTTTTGATCATTACCTGGCCTCATCATATCTTAGGCTGTGTTTAAAAACTCCTGATGCTTCCTATTGTTAGGGTATATGGCAACTAAGCAGTGAATCTTTGCCAGTTAGTATGAAGTTAGAACATATGTCAGTCTTTTAATTCTAAGAGGAAATTTGGTCCGAAAGTAGGCTAGATCTGTTTTTATGTTCTCTACCCTATATTCTCAGAACACGATGATAATGAAATTATCCCATGACCAAATGGCATTTAACTGGTATTAAAATTGTGAAACACAAAATACTAAGTCAAAATTGTACATGATCCGAAGTTCATCTGGTTCAAATCTTTCATTTCATAAATAAAGAAACAGAAATGGTAAATATGCTACACCCAGTGAGCAGCAAAGCTAGGATTATGCCTAGTTTCTACCAATTCGGGCTGAGTAGTGAGTCACCATGCAGAGAAGTCCAGCACGACTGGGCTCTGAAGGTTTTTAAGTTTCCACCTGCTCTGTTTTTTTTGGGGGGGTCACAAAGACACATAGAAATCTTGGTGGAAGCTTAGGATAAATGTCTTTCCTCCTGTCTTTGTAAGACATGGGCTGTCCTCGGACACTGAAGCAAAGAACACTTGTCAGCTTACCTGATCGGCAACTTTGTAGACCTCTTGTCTGCTGCTACAGTCACACTTATAGGCAAAAAGTGTCACACAGCCCTTTTCCTTGGCCAGTCTCCATGTCTCCATGTTGGCTTCTTGATTAATGTCCCAGAGAACTAGAATGGCCCCAAGACTGGCAAAGTGCATGGCCAACAGCCTGCCAAGTCTGCTTCCAGCTCCTGTTATAAGTACAATCTCTCCAGAGACATCCTTTTATCTCTTTGGAATTATGCTGGCGACTAAGGATTCTAAAGCGTAATACAGAAATTTTCCCAAAAATACGGTAGTGTCCAGTAGGATATTCATGTCAGTTGGATGACAAAAGCAATGTCCTAAGGAGAGGAGGGATCTTGTCAGCTCATTTCTTTACAACTACTTCAGTGCATGTGAATAATTTAGTACTAGAGACTGTAACTTTGAGACTCTCTATGTTATATATTTTAACAAGTATCAAAGTAGTTGAATTTTAAAATTAAGTAAAAATTAGGAGATTATTTTATGTTAACAAGAACCTTCCCATTTGCAAATCACTTTCTTAACACATAAGCTATTTGATTGATATGCAGGTCACAGGTTATCAGGACAATTTCATCATTAAAGACAGGGAGATTTTGTGCCTTTACTGATTCAGCCCTATATGACAAACAAATAAGGCTTTGGACTATCAGTCCAGTAATTTTTCTATTATATGAACTCACTTGCTGACCTCGTACCTAACAAAAACTTACTTTTCATTATGCAATTGTAATACAAATAATATTATAACACAAGTATAGCGTTTATACATTTTATCTGCTCCCATGGTATCTTTCTGATAGAGACAAGTCATGTGTAGTCATTTCTATTTTATAGTGAGAAAACTGAAACAACAAGTATTGAGTAGCCTTATTCAAGGTAACATGGCTAGCTAGTAAGATAGGCCACAGTTTTCTGAATTATACCTAGGTCTTAACGATTGACTCAGGTTTTCTTGGGGTCTATGTGTCCTTTTTTAAGAGCAACATTTTTTTAAATGGAGGACTTTTGTATCTGATGATGTTTCATTGATTTTTGTTAATCATATTGTTATACTTTGAGCATCCTCACACACTCATTTTATGTAGAAAATCAAAATAAACATGTACAAAATCCACATTAAAATAGACCAAAGTCATTGAAAGAAATAATCCACTACAGTAGTAAGAATAAGAATAAATGGTAGCAATACCATATTATAACACTATGGAACTCTTTCCCTACACCAGGCAAATTCCAAGTGCTCAGAGTACAATGAGTCACTTTAACACCTGCAGTAGCTGTCTGCTTACTCTTGTGAGAAGAGTGTCATTAGGGCTAAGTAAGTCAGTCCATAGTCACACAATTAATGATAATGGGGATGAATTGAAACCCACACCAAGACTTCACTGCTCAGTTTGTGAAATACTAAGAAACAGAACAATTCTCACCCCCATAAAGGGAAAAACTTGAGTCTGGTAAAAACAATTGTCTTTGCATCATTTCTTCATTTTAAGTCAGATATGAATTAACATTTAAATGTCTCTGGAACCCAAGGAAGGATATCAAAAGATCTAAGTAGTTGTCACCTTGCAGTTGTCCCTGTCCTGATAGAAATTTCTACTGAGATAAGATTTAGCTTAGTGGCTTAAGTGCCTGCCTGGCAAGCACGAGGTCATGAGTTCAATCCCTGGTACTAAAAAACAAACAAACAAACAAAAAAAAAAGATAGCATTGCTTTGAGAACATTCATGGAAATATTTATGTAGGTTTTAGAAGGAGAGAAAAAACAAGTTAGCATCTGAACATCAGGTGTTGAGGATTAAAAATGTAGTTCTCACCCTTAAGGGAGATGATGACAGAGTCTAGTTCTAGAGCGTGATAAATAAACTCAGGGTTGCAACATGGTAAATACCTTGGAGACAGTTTCAGCAAAAGGCTGGGACCCTGGGTAGTGTGACAGGGAGTCTGGTTCTTGGGAGGTGAGTGAAGAAACCAAGACAGGGGCTTGCACTTGAATTTTATCCAGAAGTCTATCTTCAAGATGTAGCAAAGAGAAAAGACATTAGAACTATCTTCCATTAACATATTTGGATTTACGGAAAATATTAGCTATACTCTGAAAGATATCATCATTGGAAACAAATTAGAGACTTTCACTTACCTCAGAGGTCTCTAAAAGTTAATGCAGAGTCAAATTTCCAAACAGGAATGAGATGAAGTTACAGGATATACATTCCTCTGCAAGCTTATATAGAGAGACTTTTCTGGGTCAAGTACATGCTCCAGCAATATGTATTTCAGAAGTAAAAGGAACAGAGGGGAACATGAATTAAAACGGTCTGAGATACTATGTGTGTATGTGCCAACTCCCCACAGTGAGTGCATTCACTAAGTATTGCAAACATGTACTAAACATTTACTTCTTAAAAAAGGAAAATGAAATAAAGGCATGATAGAGAAGGCATTCTGAGCCAAAGGGTTATTGTAAAGAAAACAAACAAGGACCAGGTTTTTCCTCTTAGCTTTTCTGAACACGAAAGTTTATTCCCAAGTTAGATCACGGGATTTATATAGAAAGAAATCCAGTTCTCATGCCATGAAAATGAATAAATTCCAGCAACATATTGATATGCTTGGAACCACTTAAGGGATAAGAGTTTGACATTTTCCCCATCATTCATTGCATAAACGACCACTGAATAAGAGAATGTGTTTTCAGAATCACCAAAAGCACTCAATTTTGGAACAAGTTGAAAAGTACACTTGAGCTCTTACAGGAAGCGCCAGTCAGTATAGATTACTGCTCTCAATGGGCATCAACTGGTCAAAGGAGCAAAATAATCAGAAAAAAATAAGGAGTATGATGAACAAACATCGTTAAGTTGTATAGAGCACTTTTCATGCCATATTTTATTTAGTCCTCAAAATAGCCCTGTGGGGTAAGAATGAGTCTTAGGCAGGGACTTAAGTTGCTAAGACTTAATACCTGTCACAAACAGAAATGGAATTGGAGTCCACACTCAATAGTTCTGGAGCTCCTCCTTTGACCTACCATGTATTTTTCCTAAATAACTTTTGGTAAATTGGGCTTTGAATCACAAAGAACTTCTTTCACTACTTCTTCAGACAGGTGTTGAGTGCTTCAGGTTGAAGGATTGGTGTGGGGATAAATAAGCATTAATACCATCATTACACAAATCTTAAAACTGGAAAGCACAGAACTCAGTTTCGGAATCACAGATTTAACCAGTGGCTCTGCTATACACTGTTTGAGTACTCTGGGCATGTTTTGTGTTTCTGAATTTTTGACTATATATCTGTGAGACAATCATAATATTCATTTTCCACGAATGCTACACAAAGTGGAACAAAGTTCTTGATGAATTGTGAAGTGTCACCCAAATATTAGCCTTCAATTCACTTGCACAAAAGCCTCTGTAATGCTGACCTTGAGTCTGAGGCCAGCCAGTCACTTAAAAAGCTCTTCTCTGCAGTTTAGGGTTTTACCTCAGCTATGAAATTGCTGAGGAGAGAGTGTTTCTAAGAGGAGTTAGTCAGGTTACAATTTCCATGTTACCTGTGGGCAAGTGTAAAAACTGCTGAGAGGCCACATATAGCTTTGGGTAGGCGTGGGTGCTGGAACACATGACCAAAGGAAAAACAAATACAAGCTGAACTGTAGCACCTTGGTGTATTCCAGTTCATGTAGTTCCCCCACTCCTCTTGGAGTTCTCCCTTGTTCTTTCCTCAACCTGCCAAAGCCATTAGGAAGTGAGGGGAAAACTCATTAGAAAAGAAGAATAAAGAAACACTGGAGATGACAGTAGCATTAGTTCACACCAGTACTTAGGAATTGTATCAGGTTGTGCTCAGTGAACCTGCTTCTGAACAGCAGATACAGGGTAAGAGCTCAAAAGAGCGAATCTTATCTGTACAAGGCTTCACTTGGTGGCACGGCTGTCCTTATGAGGCAGATGCAAACAGAGCTGTCTTCTGCCGCTAGAAGCTTGTCTCTCAAGTGATTCTGGTTTTACTTGTCTGCCTACACCTTTGTCATCTCTCCCAGTGCCAGATAAAGGTATGTCGATAGTGAGAATTTGACTGTGCTTCACCTATGTTGATACTAGTCAGTGTAAGGCAGACAGGCTGTACAGTATTTTCAGCTTCCAGAGTGGCCTGGAGTAGAGGTGTATCCACCATTATAGTATCATACGGAGTAGTCTCACTACCCTAAAAATCTCTGTGCTCTGCTTGTTCATACCCTCTCCCCTCCAATCCTTGACAGACACTGATCTCTTGACTCTCTTCACAATGCTGCCTTTACCAGAATATCATAGAACTGGACTCATAGCATGTAGCCTTTTCTCATGTGCTTCTTTGACCTAACATTTCTCCTTTTCCATAACTTGATAGCTTATTTCTTTTTACTGTTAAATAACATTCCATTGTCTCAATGTACTATAATTTATTTATTTATTCATATACTTAAGGATATTTTGGTTCCTTTCAAGTTTTAACAGTTGTGAAAAAGGCTGCCATAAACATTGTGTGCAAGGAAAAAGACAGGTCCAACCCTCTGGTTTTCCAAGATCCAATAAGAGGTGCAACTCACAATTGGGTTTCCATAAATACAGTCGAATACTACTTAATGATATCAACAGTAGACCACATAGACACAGTGATGGCATAAAATCATAATGGGACTGAAAAATTCCCATAAGTTTTCTTCATAACTTCACATTCACAAAGAATTATTCATGTGCAGGTGATGAATAAATATATGAAGCTATATATTTACATAACTTGTTTGTCCAGTTGTGTAAAAGTATAGCAAAAACACTGATATATAAAAGATGATACTTGATTATGATAATAAACAGCTATGTAACAGGTTTATGGGTTTAATATACTCTACTTTTGTCATTAAAGCATAATCTTTCCACTCATAAAAAGAAACCTTTGCTGTAAAATATTATACCTTCTTTTGATGGCCACAGCCTCATATATCTCAAGTTTACATCTGTTGATTGCATCCTAAAGCATGTCCAGTGAGTGATTTTTGGCATCTATTTAAGTATGTGTAAGTGCAGTTCTTGCACGAAGGAAATATTCTAATAGTGCCTTTCTCAACCGTGTCCCCATTATTAAGTAATAAATGATTGTTTGCCAAGCCAATGAAATAAAGATGTATGATTGGTTCACTGTTGAGCTATTTAATCTTGAGATAGCCACTAATCTTTAAATTTAAATACATATACAGTGACAAGGTGTTACTGAAATAGAAAGATAGCTCCTTAAAGTAATCAGAATTCTAGATTTCTACATTTTTCATCTATCCTTTTAGGCCATGATTTTCTTCTTCTGACTTAAAATGTGGCTATTATTGCTTCAATAATTACATTTGACTTTCAGCCAGGAAAAATGGGAAAGCAAGAAACAAAAGTATTTCTTAGATGCTGTTCCTGTTGCTTTGCCATATAGCTTCATTGCTATCTTTAAAGGAAGTTGTAAAATATCATCTCCTTTCTATGTTTTTTTTCCCAGGGACCAGATCACCTATGCCATTCTGTTCCATATAGTAGATTTCCTCACACTTCTGAGTTCCTTTGGTGATAGTTTCTTAAAAAAGTGGTTGTTTTGTCACTCTGGTGGGTCCATTTTTGTTGGCATCATCCTGGTTCCTTTGTTTTCTTGGTTGAAACAATTATTCAAGCTCAACTTTTTTTTTTTTTTTTGTACCGGGGATCAAACTCATGACCTCGCACTTGCAAAGCAAGCACTTAAGCCACTGAGCTAAATCCCCAGCCCTCAAGCTCAACTTTGATGAGCTCAAAAAAAGTTTTACCTGTAAGATTTGAGTCTCAGCCATAGTCTTTAAAGCTTTGTTTCACAACACTGTTCTGATTTTGACTCTTTGTTCTGGTTATGCAATGCTATAATTCTCCCTTTGCTTGAGCAATAAACCTCGGGCACAGGTGAGTTCCCACTAAGACAGCAACCTGGCGCAATGGTTTACTTTTCTGTGCAAACCCCGAGATCACTGGGGCATTGCTGGTCGCCTGAGATCATGCAGAGGCTGACAGCTATCTATGGCTCTTGTAGTTTACAACTTTTCAGTTGTTAAGTGAGAAGTTATATAGTAGAAGCAATGCCTTAGGAGGACAAAATTCATGAGAAGAAAACTCACAATCAATATTTTCAAAGCCTTGAGCTTTGATAATCTTTTCTCTGGCTCTGGGGAAGGAATGCAGAACATTAGAGGCAGAAAAGTTCAGGGAAGGGAGAATTCGAAATCTGGAAGAGGCTGCCCCTGCCTTAGGATGAGTCAGCATTCTCAGTGTACCTGCTCTCTTCCCATCACAGAAATAGGAGCCATCTTGGAAGCATGAAGCAATCCTTACCAGATACTGAATCTGTAGCTCCTGGGATCTTAGATTTCTCAGCCTCTACAATTGTGACAAATAAATTTTTATCATTTATAAATTACCCAGTCCAAGGTATTTTGTTATGCAAAAGAGCTGGAAATTGGTACTAGAGGTTGGGTATTGCTAATAACAAATATTTAAAAATATAGAAATACCTTTGGTACCAGGTGAAGGAAAAAGAAGCAATATGGGTAGAGCTGCCTGTAGTACAGTGCCTGTGATTCTTTGCCCTGGTGTGTCCAGAAGGTGGGGGTCAAAGAAGCTCATTCTCAAGCCTCAAGTTAATATTATTTGACTTGCTGCTTTTTTCCTTACTTAGGACTCTTATTCTTCACTTTGTATTTTCCCTTTTGCAATGAGAATGTCTATTTCTTACCTGTCACACTGATGTATTTTGGAAGCATATAACTTGTTTGATTTCACAAGCTTACAGCAGGGGAGGAAGTTACCTCAAGATGAATCGTATATTGAATCTTATGCATATCTGAATAACTAAGAATTTTTACATTCTATAGATTTCTGGAAGCATATTTTCAGTCTAGTTATTATATAAATAAGTTTTTATTTTGCAATCTTGTGGCTCCTGATTAGCCATTTCTTACATGTCAAGGTCCCTTTTAGCACTTGCTCTTTGTTTTTGGACAAGTGCTCCTTTCTGAGCTTTCAAAGTTGAACAAATATCAAAATAACTGAGAAAGCAGACAGTGATTTTAAAGCACAAGCCCTGTTTATTTTGCTAATGAGTTTAATATAACAGATGCAAGGTCCAGGGTTGACGTGGTGGATTGGTTCATGGACTGAACCAGGCTCCAGTTATCCTGCAAGCTCTTCTTGGAAGCTGAAATGAACTCTGCTACTATGGATTCCAGGGAAGGCTTAGGATGCATAGTTGATGACACTTAGTATTAGGCACTTTGAAGATTTTAGAAAGTGCAGTACAAGGACTTGGAAAGAGTGCTTACAAATTGTGACCAGATTTTGCTTTTGACATGTATTGAAAAAGGAGTCCCTGAAAAAAAAAATGATAATGGCACTTGGTTTTCAGAGCTTCCCTTAGATGTTATTTGCCCTTTTTAAATAAATAGAAATAGCTTCTAGCTCTAGAATTGCCTAGATCACAATCGTTACAACAACTATATAATCTAGAAAAGGCACGTAGACTTTAGTGTCATCAATGAGGTGATAATATCACCTAACTTCCATTTTTGTTGTGAAACAAAATTAGATAATACAAGTAATTGCTTAACAATATTTGATACAGAGGTAACAAGCTAATCGAGCACCAGTGAAATGTGGGACGACTTAAACCAGATGTATATGGTCTCCAGAGGAAGGAAAAAAAAAATGGAATAAAGCATTCGAAGATATATATTGGCCAAATATTGCTCCAATATGCAAAATACTAACAACCTACAGATTCAAGGAGCTCAAAAATATCAATCCAATGCAATCTAAAAACAATTACAAAACGCATACCATGACAAAATTGCTTAAAACTAGTGATAGAGAAAAACTGTTTTAAAAAAGTCAGAGAAAGACATCTTCCATATGTAAGAAAAATACAAGATGATAGCATACATATTGGAAGAAGCATATAGAACTGAGCACAACAAAACATGTTTAAAGTAAAGAAAGTAAAATTCTATTGAAATAGAGTTATGTACCCAGCCAATATATTTTCAAAAGCAAAGGCGAATATGAACAATATTCAGAAATATAAAAGGTGAAAGAATTTATCACCACGAGATGTATTTGAAGTATAAGAAGTATCAAATCTTTAAGAAATTTATTCATATATAAAGGGAATGAGGCCAGCTAGAAATCTAAATCTTCACAATGAACTTTGTACCATAGAAAAAGAAATATTTTTTGTTTTGTTTGTCTTAGTTTTAACTCTCTTTAAAGATAATTGACATGCTAAATTAAATAAGTCAGGAAAATTTTTTCTCTTATGTGAAATCTAAAGAAAAAAATTTGTCTATCTATCTAATCTCTTTATCTATTTAAAGATGACATGAAAGTAGAAGGGAGACTATTAAGAATAATAATGTATTACAGAGATTTTATTATAAGCAGAAGTAAAATAAATGACAATAAAATACAAAGGTCAGGAGAAATGAAAGTATGTTGTGCAATTCTAGTTGCTTATTAAATAGAAGAAATATAGTATTACTTGAAGGTAGATTGTGACAAGTTTTTAAATACAACTGCAAACCTTAACCTTCACTAAAAATTAAAATGAAGATTAGCTAATAAGACAACAGTGTAAATTAAAGGAAATAATAAAAAATACTCAGTTAATCCAATAGTAGTCAGAAAGAGGAAAAAGAATAAAGAATGAATGAAATAGCAAAAATAACTAATAATGTGCAATTATAAGCCCATCTATATAAATAAACCTGATAAATATAATGATTTCTATATCTCAGTTAAAAGGTAAGAATTACCATAGTGGACCAGTAAAGAATTCACCTAATTTCATTTTATTTTCTTTTAGCCACTAAACTAAATATATAAACAGTTTAAAAAAGTTTTTGTTTTGTCTATTAATATTTTGATATTTCTGTGGAGCTTCTTAAATTTCTATTGTAACTTGGACCAGGTATTACTAGTTCTGTTGAAAATTATCCTTTGAATATTTCTTTGTTCTATTGCTATGTTAGGATATAAACAAGATTTATTACTTACTCTAAACAGTTTGGTGATCTTTAGGGACTTATGAGTGTTTTGTGGGCTAGTATATGGTTTAATTTAGAGAATGTCCCAGGTACAGCAGAGAAGAATGTGTGTTCTGATGGTGTATATGGAACAGTCTGAAAACATCTGCTAAATCTGTGTGTTCGCAGGTTTGGTTGATTTCTGATATTTCTTTGCTGATTTTTTTGTCTAGTTGATCTATTTTTTTGTGACAATGTGATGTTAAGGTTTCCCCTTAAAATTGTGTTATTGCTTATTTGATTTTTCATGTCTATTAATAATTTTCTTATATAGTTGGGTGATCCCATATTTGGTGCATAGATATTTATGATGGTTAACTCTTTTTCTTCAAGTTTTTTCCTAACAGGTATGTAGTGACCTTCTTTATCTCTTTTGATTATTTTTGGTTTGAAGTTCACATTATTTGCAAATACAATATCCACTCCTGCTTTTATTTGAGTTCTTGTTGCATGGAAGATTGTTTTCCATCCTTTGACTTTCAGTCCATGGATTTTTTTAATTTTAATGTATTTCTAGTATACAGCATATTTTTGGACCTTGTTTCTTGATCCATTCTGCCAGTCTGTTTCTTTTGATTGGCAAGTTGAGCCCATTTACATTGATGGCTATAACGGATATGTATTGGCTTATAATGGTCATGATATTTTCCTGCTGTTGGTTCCCTACATTTTCTGTTTAATTGCTTGCCCTGCCTAGTGGTTTCTTTCTGTAGAATATCTTTCAGTATTCTTTGTAGGATTGATTTCATGGTCATGAATTTCTTCAGTTGTTATGTGTCATAGAAGTATCTTATTTTTCCATTAAAGTTGATGGATAGTTTTTCAAGTTACATCAATCTGGGTTGTAAGTTGTTTTCTTTCAGGAGTTTAAATACTTCACTCCAAGCTCTTCTTGACATGAAGATATGTGTTCAGAAGTCTGCCATGATTCTGAAGGGGTTCTTTTATAAATGATCTGTTTCTTTTCTCTAACAGCTTTTAATATTCTGTTCTTGTGTTGAATATCTATGATCTTGAATATTATATGTCTGGTTGTAGATTTATGTTGGTTATGGCTAATTGGAGTTTTATATGCCTCACTTGTCTCTATGTCAGATTCTTTTCACATTCTTGGGAAATTTTCTGCTATTATTTGTGCAAATACTTTTTTCTGTCATTTGTGTTGACTCATGCTTTTTCACTGAAACCAGTTAATCTTATATTATTTTTTCTTTGTATCATCTCTCAGCTCTCAGTTATTTCCTGATCTTTTGTTATTTTGGGGAGATTTTTCCTTTCATGATCACTAGCCAAGATCCTATCTTCCAGGCTTGAAAGTCAGCCTTCAGTTTTGTTCATGCAGTCTTGCCAGCTTTCATTGGAATTTTTAATTTCCTGGATATCCATTTGAATCTATTTCACCTGTTGGGAGCCATTGAACCTGCAAATTGAGCACACATGCAGGGCTGCTGCATGGCCAGGGCAAGATAAGATAAAGGGTAAAGACACCTGGTTCCAACTCCAATTAACTAAATAAAGACTGCAGCTGCTGGCATTCCACCCCTGTAGTGAAGTGCAACACAGAGATCTTCTCCTAAGATACTTCTCCTTGTTAATATAATTTGTTACTTGCAAAGTCCTTAAACCACTCCCAAGGTCTGCTCCATTTCCTGCACTTTCCAGTCTAACTCCCTAAATAAATATGGGCTATCCAGAGACATTCCCTGTCTTGGCCCTCCAAGTCTCAAACTCTGCGAAAGACTTTTGATCCTCTTGGAGCCCTAAAATCATACCATTTATCTCATTTGTTTCAGGTCTTCATCTCATGCTCATTTGGGAGACTGGGGATCTAGGCCAGGTCCCCAATAACTGGCTCCCAAACAGGGACCTGAAATCCTTAGACTAGGAATTTTAGCCTGAGAGAGTAAGTCTGCTTAGAGTGGAAAGAGCAGATATGGAGGAGGCCTTCACAGGATGGAACATTCACTGGGGGTGCCGGGAAAAGAGAGGGGGAAAAAAGGGTGACTCTTCCCACTGGGAACAAGCCATTTTATTGGGGAGTGAAATGGGGCAAAGGACTTCAGCTAAGGAGCAAAGGACTTTATGGACTCCAAGGCCTGTTTAAGTACTGTATTGCCTATGTTGCCCTGTTCTGATCTGCTCTGTACTGCCCCCTTTTGTTTTACTCTCTTTCAAATAAAAAAAAAAGTGCTGAGGGGCTTATGTGCAAAAGAAAGAACTAGCAAAAATGTGGAAAGAGATAACCAAATATAATCCATGGTTTCCTCAGACAGACACTATAGATACAGATAATTGGGAATGAGTTGAAAAAATCTTAAAAAGGCACAAATCACAGGGAAAATCATTTCCCCTGAGACGTTCTCAACTTGGAATCTGAGTCCTTCAGTTTTGAGTCCGCTACAGAGCTCACAGTCAATAGCTTCTGATTTGGACACGGACCAGGGTAAGAAGAAACAGTGAGGGAGGGGACACTTCTCAATTGCCTGCAACAGCAAGAGAAGTGAACATGCGGTGAAAGACAGATAGGCTTGAGAGAAGCCAAAGAGACAAACAGGCTTAAGAGAATTCAAATGGAAAATCAGCTTACAAGAAACCAAAAGGAAAAATATGTATCAGTCTTACCAGTTGTTGGGCGTGGGACAAATACATTCTAAAGGATCATAAATGTATATGGAACTTTTTGTTGTATGCTTGATTCCACTATTTACCCTTCTTTTGCGGATGTTGTTGAAAAAGGGTCTTAAGGACTGTGGGCTGGTTGGGATGGCCACAAGGAAACTGGCCTGGAGCAGTATTTTAAAATCAAATCCGGAGCAGGGGAGGGAACCAAAGAGCTCCACGGAGCCCAGGGCTTGGCCCAGACAAGGGAACTTGTGTTAGCTGCAAGGAGAAATCAAGGCTACAGTTCAATCTACTCGAAACACTGTTCCAATCTCCCCAGATTCTTGTGGTGCTCAATTGGTTATTCTTCCCTTGACAAAAATTGGAAAATCTATAAGTAGAGAAAGGGTATCTAAGGGTTTTGAATCTTCTGGTACTTATTGGGGTCAACAGATTAAGCAGGACATCCTGAGATGAAGTTGATAAATAAAGAAAAAGCATTTAAAGGGCTTTTAGACACAGTAACAAATGCTGCAGTTATTGCCAAATTCCATTGGCCTCTGGATGTGACAACTACAGATCTGTAGGTGTGACTAATGTTTCTCACCCTAATAAAAATGTTATATTGACTTAACCTGGATGTATGCAAAGAATACCTTTGCTGCCACATGCAACTGACTTGCTTTTGAGTTCCAAATTTATCAATTTGGAATAGCGGCCACAAGGGTGTGGAGGAGGCATCCTTCTGTGGGTGAGGGAGACATCCCTAGATTTGATTTCTAGCCATCAGGGTCTAAAACCATTGTAGAACCTTGCCTTTGAAAGTACCAGAAATGGTGTAAGGCACAGAGAACTTTCCCTAGCTTGACCTGGCCTGGCCTGGTGAGGCAGGACCTGCACCACGGAGTTGGGGTTTACAACCCTGCCACCCATGTGCTGAGGCAAGAAATCCGCTGGGCTCTGCCAAGGCTGGTGCCCTGCTGGTAGCACTGCAGCACTGGGCCCAGGTCTGGGAAGGCGGGACATGGTTCCAGAGAGGTGGGACCCGGCTCTGGCCTGCCCGAGCTACTCAGGTTTTTCCCTTCACCTGGGCACATGCTTTATGCATCAAAACTTGCACCGCATGGGTGCTTGGATCCCCAACAAAAGCAGGGCCTCCAGGCCAGAGCAGGAACACAACTCATGTGTTGCCACAGCAAGAGAGCCCAAGGTGACTAAATACCAGTACAAGTTTTTTTCCTTATGCCTTACAACAAAAATTCCTTATGATCTTCAGGTCTAAACATTCTTAGATGTGGTCATAATTTAAATTTTTTTTTAAAAAAGGGAGAGCTTGCCTAATAATAGATTTCACTTTGCAGTGTATGCTATTTAAAATGTTCAAATTCTAATAAAGATGGAACTACCACAGCAGAAAGATAATACAATCAAACAAATGCTAAAAAGAGTCCATTGGAAAGATCTTCATACTGGACAATAAAGCGCCCAGTCCAGTGTAATGTGGGGTGGAGGGTGTGCTTGTGTTTTTCCAGAGAGTGCTGAATGGCCTATCTGGGTGGCAGAACAGGCCGTCCAGCTGTATCATGGATCGAACCCCTCTCAAGAAGCTGACACTGATCCTATGACAGTGATGCTCAGAAACTACACAACAGCCAGAAAAGGGTGAACCTAGAACCAACCTTAGCTAACCTGGGATGCCTAGGAGATGGTAACCAAAACAAAACCAGAGGCCTACATATGTGATGAGTGTATAAAGGTAACCAAGCTGAAAGTTTAGTGAAAGAAAGGGGTGAGATAGCTCGGACCCCGGAATGAAATCAAGGAAGCAAGAGGATTTGGGAGCAAAGACTTTATTCCAGGCCTGGTGACCCAGTCTCATCAGGATCGATCCAAGACTGAGTATCGAACAGTCTACAAGTGGCATATTTAAAGTTCAAAACCACAAACCACAAACCACAAGGAATGTTCTCTCCCCTATCTTAAAGAACATCTGTTGTTTTTGGTCATTTCCATTAGCCTTGGCTAATTTCAAAATAGCACATTTTGAAATAGGGTTGCACAGTTTTGAGGTCAGCTTATCTCATATCACTGGGGTAGTCATTTTTTACATAAACGATGTGGGAACAGGAATTTACTATATATCTCCGGGAACACAGATGTTTAAAATAGCAATTTAGTTGGTAAGATGCACTACAGAACAGACATGGCGACGCTTTGGTTAGTTTAGGATATAACATTTCCCTCTGATGTTGTGACTAGGCCAAATCCTTGGCCTTAACGAGTTTGGGGTCTCAGTAACATTTTATATCCTTGATGTCAAAGCATCATTAACTTAGCAGTTTGTAGTTGTTTTTTAATAAAAGCTAATAATTTATTAACTATACAAGGTCCTATTGTAATCACAATTAACAATACGAGCAGGGGTCTAAGCAAGGGGAGGAGATAAGGTAAAATATCATGTCAAGTATTCCACAAGGGACTGTTAAAGAGCTCTTTTTTATGTTTTTTAAAATCTTTTCGGAGGTTTTTAATCTTATCACGGACAATGTTAGACTTGTTTGTGTAGAAGCAACAGCGTTCTTGTAGAGCTAAGCAGATACCCCCTTGCTCGGCTGTGAGCAGATCTAGTCCTCTCCTATTTTGGAGGACCACCTTGGCAAGGGAGTCTAATTGGTCTTGGACATCTTGGATTGTACTAGATAAAGCCCCAATATCATGTATTATCTGGTTAGATAGTTTTGTTTGGGTATGCAAGGCAATTTTCATTCCTGTTTCTCCTGTAGCTAATGTACCTGAGATTTTTAGTCCTAACAACAAAGGGATAAACATTACTGCTCATTTGGGACGACCCAAAGCATACTCAAAGCTAGGAATAGGAACTGGCTCATCTCCGGGTATCACCTCTATGTCAGGTAACAGAATAGCTGTCACATAAATTCTTGACCAATTGGCTGGTAGGTATGTAAAGGCTAGATTTTCTCCACAAACGAATATCTGTCCCTTAGCAGGGGGGTGGTCCAATTGGTTATACTGCTGTAGTTGGCAAAGGTAATGAAACCAACAACAAGGTCAAAGGCACCTTTTTGGGAAATTCCCCACAAGCAGTGGGATCTTTTGAAACCAACAAGTTTTACTCCAAAAGGCAGACTGGCATTGTAATTTAGTTGGTATGACCCCTCCGGTAATGGTGAGGAATAATTTGAAGGGATGGTGAGAGGCATGGGAGTGCCTTGGGCCATGTATAGCCAGCAATCCTCAGCTAAAGTCGGGTTGGAGACATTTAAGGCTTTTAAAGTAGCTTTTAGAATGTCTGATGTCTGGTCATTTAAGTTAACACCTCATGATTTTGGCAGTGCTAAAGGGTGATAATGAATCTGAGGATACATCATGTCTATAATTTGTTTAACTTTTTTTTACCATATGTTTTCTGATTGTATCCTGTGGTCTACCTCCATTAGATACATGGATGGGAGCAATTTTTTTTCAGCATATAGGTTTATTTATGGAGCCCTGGCAGCCACCCTGTATATATTTATTATTCCCAAGAACTTGGGGGTTAATTGACCAATTACCTCCTGTAACAGCTGTTTTAAGTTTTCACAGGATAGCGGTAAATAAATGTTATTGTCTGTTTCTTTATATTCCTGTACTAAGTCATAGCAGGATTTTATTGTAGTAAGTTATGTACTCTTTAGGACATGGTCCTGGTTTACTATTTACCTTGGGTATTATGTGAGGCTTATTTTTATATTTTTAACCTTGACGTAATCCCCCTGTGGAGATATCTGTGAAAGCTACAAGGCGTGTGAATCTGTCTCCACAATCTACCTGTTTTATTGTCTTTTTAAAATTTTTTTGGAGTCATCCCTCTTTGTAATCACAGGGGCTTTTATATAGCTGTCTTAACAGTGTTTTTTTATTAATTGGAGGCCCAAATTTTCCTCTTCCATATAGTGGTAGTATTGTTAACCAGACCATAATTATAATTTTTATGATGGGATTGATTAGGCACAGTTAATTATCATAATTTTAGGTACACTTAGTCAACTTAAATTTTAGAGGATTATCAGTCAGTTGTACAGTCCATTTGTCCTGAGAAGGTTGGTCTTTTTTGGTGTCCAGAACCCTGACGTGGTAGTGATGAATCCAGGGAGTCTTGTCGGCCACTTTCACCGTGGTCAGAGTGCTGAGTACCATGGTGTAGGGTCCTTTTCAATGAGGCTTGAGGAGTCTCGATGGTGTTGTCATATCAGGATTGTAGCTCCTGGCTCGATGGGGGATGGCAGTGTGTCTTACAGAGGGAGCTGGATGTTTCTGCAGGTGGATTGCAGTCAACACTGGCTGGAGTGCCTGAAGGGACTTGACAAGATCATGGTTAGTGATTTCAGCTAATTTGTCATCACTTAACTTTGGGATAAGCAGAGGAGGTCTCCCAAACATTGTCTCAAAAGGAGAGATGCCTGATACATATGGCATGCACCTAGTTCTTAAAAGAGGAAAGGGAAGGAGGCTTACCCAATTATCGCCTGTTTCTAGAAGAAGTTTAGATAATGTGTCCGTTAAAGTGTGATTTATTTACTCTACCTGTCCTGAACTTTGAGACCGATAGGCACAATGAAGTTTTTAATTGATTTCAAGAGCCTGAGCTAATTTTTGGGTGATTTGGGCTATAAAAGCTGGGCCATTATTGGACCCCAAAGATAATGGGAGGCCAAATCTAGGAATAATCTCATATAATAGTTTCTTAGTCACTATCAAAGCTGATTTAGATTTCATGGGGAAAGCCTCAACCTAGCCAGTGAAGGTGTCTATTAATACTAAGAGGTAGTGGTGTCCTTGCAGGCCCGGTTTTTTTTTATGTCAGTAAAGTCCATCTCCCAATGTTTTCCTGGTGTGCTGTCATGGTATCAGATGGTCTTGATGGCTCGACTAGGCTTGGAGTTTACCAGCAAGCACTGAGGGCACCTAGAATTTAAAGATGCTGCAATTTTTGAGAGTTTGGGGTTGAAAAATCAGTTTTTATATAATTTCCTAAGCTTGGTTCCCCCTACATGTGTGGCTTGATGTGTCTGTTTAAGAAGTTTAAGTCCCAGGGCTTCTGGTCAGGCAATTGATACCATCCCGCTGGGACAAGGGGTTTTACATTTAGCTGGAAAGCCAGCTGTAAGTCCTTTTTTGTATATATTGGCTCTGACAGAGTGGAGGTATTAGAAGTAAAGCAGTGGCTGTCTTATGGGTCCCCTCTGATGTGGTAGCTATTTCTTTGGCAGTCTGATCAGCCAGGTTATTTCCCTTGATAACTGGATCATCACCGATCTGGTGTGCCTGGCAGTGGATGACTGCCACTTGCTGAGGTAACCAGATGGTTGCCAACAAGTCTAGAATCTGAGGGGCATTTTTTTTATCTTAGTGTTCGCCGAGGTCAGAAGGCCTTGCTCCTGGTAAATGGCTCCATGAACATGAACAGTGGCAAAGGCATATCTACTGTCAGTATAAATGTTAGCCATTTTTTCGACAGCTAGTTTCAGGGCCTCAGTCAGCGCAATAAGCTCAGCCTTTTGGGCTGAAGTGTCCAGCTCTAATTTTTTGGCCGTTAATATTTTATTTTTTGTGGTCACTGCTGCCCTTGTTACCCATTTACCGTCACATATGTAGTTGCTCCCATCAGAGAAGTAATATTCAGCATTGTCTAGGGGCTTGTCCATGAGGTCACTTTTCAAGTTTTGTTGTTTTTCAAGCAGGTCAACACAGTCATGGATGGGGTTTATCGGTGTTTTGGGGTCATCATCAGGCATGAGGGTGGCAGGGTTTAGGCCCACTGAGGTCCTGAAAACCACTGATTCTGGGTCTAAAAGCAAAGTCTGGTAATGTAATATCCTGGCGTTTGACAGCCATTGCTCAGGAGGAGCTTTGACGAGAGTCTCTAGACTGTGAGAAGTCACTATAAAAATCTTTTGCCTAAAGGTAAGTTTCTTAGCTTCCTTGAGTGTGGTAGCCTCAGCTGCTAGAATCCTTAACCAGGAAGGCCACCCTCCTGTTACTGGGTCAAGTCTTTTTGAGAGGTAAGCTACAGGCCTCTTCCAGGGCCCAAGATCCTGTTTGATGACTCTCTTTGTAACATCTCTGAGTTTATCAACAGAGTAAAAGGCTTAGTTACATCAGGGAGCCTTGGGAAGGTGTTTTAGTCAGAGCCTTTTTTAGTTGTTGGAAAGCCCGTTCACTTTCCTTGGTCCATTTGAGAGGACTTTGGTTTTCCCCTCTCAAGGCAGCATAAAGAGGCTGGGCCACCTCAGTGAAATTTAGAATCCACAACCTACAATATCCCATAGTTCCCAGAAACTCACAGATCTGTTTTTTGGTCTCTGGGGTTGGGATTTGGAGTATAGCCTGAATCCTTTCATTAGATAACAGTCCTTTTTTTTTGTAGTTTATATCCTAAATCTTAGCATCTCTTTGTAATTTAGCTTTCAGCTTAGGGCAATCTTTTTTTTTAATGTCTCATCTTGCAATAGGCACATTGTTTTTTGTTCAGAGGAGGGTGTTGCTCTCTTGTCTTTTTTTGATCCCTTATAATCGATTTGCTCTCTTTTTTTATATAACAATTTTAACATTTTAGTCATCTTTTTATTTGTGGATTCCTGTAAGTTTTTTGGCTCTCAAAAACCTTCTGTGCTACCTTAATTAGCTGGCTGAGCAGCATTTCATTGAATCCTTCAAGTTTCTGTAATTTTCGCCTAACATCAGGGGCTGATTGGGATGCAAAAGCAATATTAATTGTCCACAAATTTTTTGGTGCCATCAGCTCAATGGGCGTATACAGCCGATAGGCCTCTAGGAGGTGTTTTAAAAGCATAGCAGGAGATTTATCAGCCAATTGCCTTACCTCGGTCACTCGGGACAAATTTGTAGGTTTTTAGTTGCCACCCGGAGGGCGTCTAGGAGCCTCAGGCGATAATTATTTAAAGCCTTTTTACCTCCATGTGTGTTCAGATCCCAATTAAGATGTGAGGAGGGGATCATTTCTGGGTCCAAGGAAGGCATCCCATCTCTTTTACGTACTCCCTTCTGCCCTAGCCCAATAATGCACATGTGCTCCTCTGCTGTGATCTGCTGGATCTGCTGGCAGTCTTCCCAAGTGGACTGATGGGTAAAAAAAATAGACTCCAAAAGGTTAATCAGAGTTTTAGGGTCTTTCAATTGTAGAGATCAGAAAATGAAAAAGGGGCATAAACAATCATTGACTCCCCATTGCGACCAGGGACCTCCCGGAGAGGGCATACAGCTGCTGTTTCTGAGCAGTCTGAAGGCCCTTCGCCATGCAGGTGGCGTCAGGTATGGACGGGACTAGGCGGTGGAGGAGGGGTGGTCGAGTCTGGTGAGGGTAGGGGAGGCCAGTCAGGTAGGGGAGGAGGATAAGGGGGAGGCAGGGTGAGAGGCTCCAGGGGATCAAAAGACTCATCTGCAGAGGGAACTGGAGAGCGGTCGGCTTTTCTGGTTTCATTTTCGGCTTGAGAGCAGCAATAACCCCTTCGTGAGAGGGCTTTATCTAAGGGGGGGGTCACCATAGATAATATCTATCTAAATCTGAATATACACAATTTGGTCAGGATGGGCTGGAGGCCCAAAGACATACCACCGTACTGCTTGAGCGAGCCTGATGTCAAAAGACCCCGCAGGGGGCCAAGCCCCTTGAGCCCCCAATGGCCATTTCTGTGTTACAAAAGTAATAAGTGTTCCCTGTTTTACCTTTTCCCCGTACCCACTTGCTCGCCTCTGGAAGTCTTTAAAGTGAGCAAGGACAAGCCCAAGGGGGGTAGAAGTTTTATTTTTAGTTTGTCCCATTGTTGACCGCAAGTGAATGTGTCTCAGTCCTGTCAAAATAAAAACTAATAATGAGAAGGAAAAGGCAAAAGGTTAAAGAAAGGAGAAAACATAATGAGAATCCTTTTATCTGGTTGGAGTCCTGTTAAAGGTGGTGGTTCTAGGAGAGAATCCCAGGGCTGGGTAGGATGGCCGAATGGAGAACAAGTACACAACGAAGACATACAGAGAATACATTTGGCGTGAGACCAAACGGACAAAACAAACAAGACAAGACAAGCTGCAGCACTGTCTTTGCTCTGTTAGGTTCAATTGTAATTTAAATTGGAGGTTAACAAATTCAGTTACCAATGGAGCGAGCTCTTGGCATGTGATGCCCCAAATGGACTAAGAGTCCTGTAAATTCCCAAACAGACTAAGAGTCCTGCAAATTTCAAATTTCAAATTTGGGCTTCAACCTGCAAGCAACCCAACTCCCCAATGTGAGGGCGTCCCCTCTCCTAAAGCGAGGGCGTCCCCTCTCAAATAACAAAATGTGGCGCCACCAAACACCTCCAACATACTTACTGTTTTTTTTTTGTTTTTGTTTTTGTTTTTGGTACCGGGGATCGAACTCATGACCTCACGTTTGCCAGGCAGGTGCTTAAGCCACTGAGCTAAACCCCCGGCCCGATACTTACTGTTTGATGGCCTCGAGAGGTTTAGAAATGAGTTGGGGGGGGGGGTCTTACTGCCATCCCGGACGAGCCCCCAAATGAGATAGCTCGGACCCCGGAATGAAATCAAGGAAGCGAGAGAATTTGGGAGCAAAGACTTTATTCCAGGCCTGGTGACCCAGTCTCATCAGGATCGATCTGAGACTGAGTATCAGTCTACAAGCGGCATATTTAAAGCTCAAAACCACAAACCACAAACCACAAGGAACGTTCCCTCACCTATCTTAAAGAATATCTGTTGTTTTTGGTCATTTCCATTAGCCTTAGCTAATTTCAAAATAGCATATTTTGAAATAGGGTTGCATAGTTTTGAGGTCAGCTTATCTCATATCACTGGGGTAGTCATTTTTTACATAAACGATGCGGGAACAGGAATTTACTACATATCTCTGGGAACACAGATGTTTAAAATAGCAATTTAGTGAGACACACTACAGAACAGACATGGTGACACTATAGTTAATTTAGGATATAACAGTAGGACACGAGTTACTAGTATTCTTAAGATAAAATACAAAAGTGCATGTTAATCATAGATAAGATTTTGTCTTTACTAAGTCCTTTTATATGAGATCTCTGCTAATTGACCTGTAACTAATCTAGTTATAGACCAGTCAATTTATAGTTATACATTCTAAATTTGTAAAAATTATTGCAATTCCATTTGGCTAATAATATATTTGAGTGCACTCTGATGTGTAAGATGTTTGTTAGTCTGTTTGTGTACCTGTTGTCTGTTTGTCCAGTCTGTTTGTGAGCAGTTGTTGGGAGTCAAATGAGCTAGTGATCACTCACACATGTGGAGCCAAAAGCACCAGTGCCATACAGGAGTGCCCAAAGGGCACAAAACACCTGAGAAATGCCCTGAGGGCATGAAGTGCTGGAGGTGAACAGGTGTTCCAGCTTCAAGAATACAGGGAAATAAAAATTGAACTAGTTCAGTGAAGGGGTGTGATACAAGTATGTAAATAGCCCCTGGGAATTTAAAAAAGTTCTCACAGAGCCAAACAAGTTGTGTGCTTGTTTCTATGTCTGTAAATCTGTACAAGTCATTTGCCTGTGTTTGTACATTTGTCTGCTCTGTAAATAGCTGTTCCTTTTATTTTGAACTCAATAATTTTTCTCTTTTGTCCTTTTTCTTTTGCATTTATGGATCATTTGATCAAAGGTTTATTTCAGTTACAAAGTTACAAAGCATCCTTCCACCTGGTCCAAACGCCACCTGGGTTGCCAGCTGGTCCAAATGATGCAAAGATTGGTTACATAAGTGTAATATATAGTTTTGTTTATTATTGACTTGAGAGTGTTTAATTGTTTAAAAATTAATGGGTCAAATGTTATGACCCATTATCAGTCATTAAAAAATAAAAATAAAAAATAAAAAAATTAATAAAAAACAAAATAAATATATATTTTACTAAGATGAGTAAACAAAATCCCTTGTGGTTGGGATTGTTGGACAGGACTCCAACTGATAAATAAGAAATCAGCTGCCTGGTACCATTTTTAACAAGTTCTTGTTTATTGATTGGAGGCCCCAGTGATCTCCATAGCCTTATGGGAGACACCTCAACTAATGTTATATAAAATATTATTGTAATATGTTCACATTGGTCACCATGAAAAGAAATAATGCAATAAGGTTTTTAATTGAAAAATGCTGGATACAAAGCTTTCATTTGGCTATGACAAATGATTGTTATTAAACTCATGGTGTATTAATGTACTCTTGCTTCCAAATATACTAGTTTTCCAAATTGTAAAATGGGGATTATTTATGGTAATAGACTTTTGTTTCCTATTTAGACCTCTGCCAGTACCAAAAAGTTATGAAACTCACATTTCACTAATGGTCAATAAGTGAGTAAAAGATTCTTACGTATTAGATAGTGGTGATTGACTAAAAGGGGTATTTTATGTCAAAACGAAAATTTGGATTGTTACAAAAATGTCATAACTGTTATGCTATAAAATGTGTATGGTTTTGATTACTGATTTCCTGTGTAAAGTATGTAATTGGTAACACTGTAAATATTCAAATGTTAAAATATCCATGGATAATAGAAAATGTTTCATTTAATCTTCTAAGGTATTTCATATTGAGCTAAGATCATAATATTACGCTTACTGCCTCTAATACACTGTATTGTTATCAGTCTTTTCTTCTGGATGTTCAACAACTTAGAGATGAAAATTAGAGAGTCAGATGGGCTAAGAGGACAGCCAACATTTTGGCCCCAGCCCTTCAAGATCAGTGAGGGTCCAGAAAATAAAACAACCTCTGCTTGCATCATCCATAGATACTCAGTGAGTCCCTGTTGTTCTGATCAAGAAGATTATGAAACTACAGAGTAAAACCATCTTTGGTGTATGCTCTGCTTAAGGAGAGTCATCAGGAAAAAAATCTCCCAAGCTTTCATGGAAAACAACTTGGTCGAACAATGGCCATGACTCATCCTGAAGGTTGGCACTGGCTGTGGAGCCAAGAGGTGCTGTGCATGATTCCAAGCCAGTTCCTGAGGAGACCTGACTGAGCTTGACTGATAGCAAGAGTGATTGTATTTAATACAGGTCTTGTAGACCTGTACTTATAGAAAGTATAACTTCAAATAGTATATTACAAAGCCATAGTAAAATGTTAGCCATAAGAGCTCAAATAACTAGCACCTTCTGACAATTACTGAGTACACTGGACACTGATTATTGTTATAGGTTGCTGGAGTGTACAGGGTTTAATTGTGGTAGCTCTCCTAACACAGCTTCTCCAACTTCAGCTGACCACCCACCCCATGCAAACAACTAAACAAAAGGGAGGAATATGTTGGGAGCTGTTGAAACTGGAAATCCAACACATGTGCAGGGCTGCTTTATGGCAAGGGCAAGGTAAGATAATGGCTGAGGACACCTGGTTCCAACTCCAATGAACTAAATAAAGACTTTAGCCACAGGCATTTCACCCCTGTAGTGAAATGCACATGGAGATCTTCTCATAAAATAGTTCTCCTAAATTAGACATAATTTGTTACTTGGCAAAGTCCTTGAAACACTCTCATGGTCTGTTCAATTTCCTACATTTTCTACTCTAACCCCCTAAATAAATACAGGCTGCTCAGAGATGGTCCCTATATTAGCCCTAAGAGTCTCAAACTCTACAGAAGGGTTTTGATGCTCCTGGAGTCCTAAAATCATACCACTTATCTCATTTTTTTTAAGCCTTCACCAGACACTCATTTGGGAGATTGGGGATCTAGACCAGGTCCCCAATATTCATGTATTCTGTTTCTTTCCTGTATTATGCATTCATGGTTTCCAATCTCCTCCTATCATCATTTATTTTTTAAATCCATGTGTGCTTGATATTTTCTGAGCAATTCCTTTATAGATGTTGACATTTATTTTTTACCTGAGAGATTATTTATCTGATTTCCTATATAGACTCATGGATTTGTTCTTTACTTGGGTTACTAACCTTGCTATCTTTTCAGAAATTAAGGTGTGTGTCTTATATTTTTCTCTATGTCATTGTCTCTTGGACTTGTTCTGGGTGGGCTTGAGGTCTGAGGTTTCATTTTGCTTCTGAATCTTATCATCTTCTACTTCAAAATTTTTAATTTTGTTTTCTGTGTTGACTCTCGTAAGTTTTTGTAATAGGTAGCTTCATCACTAGTATCAAGGCCTCTCCATTATATTTGTTCTTTGGGAATGTTTTCTCTGTGTGTGAAGTTCTTGGTTTGTGCCTCTCCAAAGATCCTACCTTTGCAATTAATTAAGAGTGAGGTACTGGTATCTGTTTGGTCTCAGTCCCCAGTCTTTTGGTGCTGTGGTGAGCTGCTCAATAGTAGTACAGAGTGGGAACAACTGATTAAAACAGATATGACATCCTAGCTAAAGTAGTATAATTAGCAATAACAATAGCATCAAGCTCAGTTTAGAAACTGACAAACTGTGGTAAGTATTAATTTGTACATTTAATCATAGAAGCAAAATGCACAATTATATTTTAGAACCAATCACAAATTGGGAGCTTGTATGTAAAGTGTTTCCCTTTGACAGAGTCGTTTTACACGATGATCGGAGAACTTTAAGAAATATAGTGAACAAAACAAAGATTACTGAAAAGTAAGTAGAAATCAGGGTGGAGGACAATGAATGATCACACAAGCTTTGGGCAACTGGAGGAGAAGGCAGAAGAGAAAGAATGAAGGAGTAAGCAAGGGATTATCTGAACCTGGTCTGTGAGTTTGGGGGATGGGATTAGTTTTCTGTGATTGGATTTCTCCCCAGCCATTTAGAAAAGAGAAAAAAAAAAGATAAGAAAAAACAAAAAGAGGGGGAAAAAAGGAGAGGAAAGGGAAAGCCCCACCTGCTGGTTTCTGTTTTGTGCCTTTGTTCCCAAGCGTGACTCTGGTACACCTAACTTACCACCTGCTGGTGTTTGTTGTTCCTGTTGCTTCTGACAGTATCACACTGCTAGTGTTGCCTTCCATCCTGTGTAACCTGACTGGGGCCCCCCTGTGTGGCTGGTATTCCTGCCTGTCTCTGAGTGGTCCTACACAGGTGCCTGGATCTCACCAGTGGGGAGAAGGGAGGGGCCATCTCTGGGCCTTCCTGTTGTGTTGTTCATCTGGAACCCAGCAACTACAGTGGGAAGGGTCCATCTCTCTATTTTCTTTTTTAAATTTTAGGCAGAAAAAAGTAAGAAATAACAATAAAACAGTTTTAAAAGGGGTGGTATGAGAGAACAATGATCAACACATTGCATATTGTTATGTTCACAGTCGTTGTTCATAGTACAAGATACAGGCCTGAAACCTTTTCTAGAAAATTACTAGCACAAAACTTTCCCCTCAATGAACCAAGAGAAAACAGCTGTATAGCTTTCTTAACTGTCTTGTGTGTATATATATATATATATATATATATATATATATATATATATATATTTTTTTTTCCTTTTTCCTTCCTTCGCATTTCTCTCATTACATTTTTTCTTTTCTTTTGAAGAGTTTCCCCCCACCCTATTCTCAGTGTCTGTTTTACATGTTGGATTTTGTTTATACTTTCAGATTCTCACACTAGTGTGAAAAAATTATGTTTACACACATGGATCTGGTTTATTTGACTTATGAGTATGGTCTTGAGTTGCATCCATTTATTCATAAAATTTTCACATTTAACTTTTTTATGACTGGCTGATACTCCATTGTATAAAAAAAACCTGACATCTTTTTTTAAAATCCATTCCTCAGTTGGTGGGCATTTGGGTTGTTTCCAAGATTTAGCTATTACAATTTGTGCTGCTATAAACATGGGTGCACATATATTGTTGTGTTATGATACTTTTAATTCTTTTGGGGCTATACCTAGAAGGGAATAGGGTATAGGGGATAGGATTAGGGTTGAATGGGACCTTTACCTTTAGGTTTTTGAGGAATATCCACAGATTTCCACATTGATTGCACCAGTCTACACTCCCACCAACAGAGGAGCAATGTTCCTTTCTCCCCACAGCCCTCCCAGCATTTGTTATTGGTTGTAGTGAGATGGAATCTCAGTGTTGTTTTAATTTGCACCTCCCAAATGACCAATGATGTTGAATCTTTTTTATATGTTTATTTGCTGTTTGTGTTTCTTCATCTGAGAAGTGTGTATTCATCTCAGATGTCCATTTTTGGATTGACTATTTGAATTTTGAGCCCCAATTTTTCAATTCTTTAAATGTTCTACATTTAGGTCCTTTTCTGAGTGACAACTGACTATAAAATTTTCTCATTCTGTGGGTTGTATTTTGACTTTATTGGTGATATCTTTTGTTGTGCAAAATATTTTAATAAGGTAAAATTCTATTTTCTGATTCTTTGTTTTATTTTCCATGTGGTTGGGGTTTTGTTCATGAAGTTTCTGCCTACACACATATCTTAAAGATTTCTACCTATTTTCTTTCCCAATATATTTAGTGTTTATGTTTTCAATATTTGGGTCTTTGATCCATTTTGACTTCAGTTTAATACATGTTGATAGACATGGGTCTAATTTTCACCTTGAGGGTGTAGAAAATTGGTTTTTCAAGCACCATTTGCTAAAGAGACTATCTTTCTTCCAGTGGGACATGATTGGCCCTTTTGTCAAAGATAAGGTGACAGTATGTTTGTAGTTGTGGCTCCATCTTCTAATTTGTCCCACTGATCCTCAAGTCTGTTTTTTTGCTAATAACAAGCTGATTTTATCACAGTAGCGTTGTAGTATAATTTCAGTTCAGGCATTTTGATGCTGCTACCTTGCCTTTCTTGCCCAGAATATCTTTTGCTATACTACGTGTCTTCTGGATTTAAATGAATTTTTAGGAATGCCTTCTGTGGATCTGCAAGGTATTCTAATACTATTTTGAATGGAATTACATTAAATCTGTACAAGAATTTGGGGAATGTGGCCATTTTCATATCTTGGTTCTTCCCATCCACGAGCAAGGGATGTCTTTGCAATTTCTGATATGATCTTTTTCAGAGTACTGTAGTTTTCACTGTATAGATGTTTTACTTCTTTTGTTAGATTGATTCCTAGGTATTTAATTTTTTTGGATATTATTATAAAGGGTGTGGCTTCCCTGATTTCTCTCTAAGTGAGTATGTTATGTGTGAACAGGAATGCTATTGATCTTTTGATTGTTGACTGTTTCCAGCTACATTACAAATTCGGTTATTAAATCTAGAAGTCCTTTGGTGGATCTTTTGGGTTCTTCCATGTAGAATATCATGTCACCTGCAAATAATTATAATTTAATTTCTTCCTTTCCTATCCTTATTCCTTTTGTTTTTTTCTCTTGTCACATTGCTCTGGCTAATGTTTGCAGCGCTATTTTGAATAAGAAAGGTGATAGTGGACATCCTTGTCTTGTTCCTAATTTTAGAGTGAAAGCTTTCAGTCTTTGACCATTTAGTATTATGTTAGCTGTTGTTTTGTCATAGGTGAGTTTTACCAGATTGAGGTAAAGACCCTCTATTCCAATTTTCTATAGGTTTTTATTTCATCATGAGTGGGTGTTGGACTTTGTCAGATTCTTTTTCTACATCTGTTGAGATGATCACGTGATTTTTGTCTTTGGTTCTATTACTATGATGTATTACCTTTACTGATTTGCGTATGTGGAACCATCTTTGCACCCCTGGAATGAATTCAAGTTGATCATGATGTATGAAACCTTGGATGATTTGCTGCATTCTGTTTGCCAGTATCTTATTGAGGATTTTTGCATCTATGTTCATTAGGGAGATTGGTCTGTAGTTTTCTTTTTTGGTTGCGTTCTTCTGTGGTTTTGGAATCAGGGTAATATTTACCTCCAGAAATGATTTTGGAAGTATTGCTTCCCTTTCAATTTCTTCCCTTGTAGGAGCTTTGGGTTTAATTTGTTATTCTTTTTCTAGAAGTTTGAGGTTCAATATTAGGTGTTTTATTTGAGCTAATTCTGTTTTCCTGATGTGAGAGTCGCCTGCTATAAATTTCCCTTTTAGGACTGTAGTCACTGAATTCCATAAGTTTCAGAATGTCATATTGGCATTGTTGTTTAGTTATGTGTAACTTCATGGTTAATTTCCTCTGTGACCCCTTGATTGTTCAGAAATGTGCTGTTTAATTTCCTTGTGTTTGTGTAGTGTTTGTGATTTCTTTTGTCATTGATTTCCAGTTTCATTGTGCTATGGTCAGATAGCGTGCAAGGAATGATTTCAATTTCTTTACATTTACTTAAACATGTTTTTTAGTCTAGTATGTGATCTATTTTGGAAAATGTTCCAAGTGCAGCTAAGATGAATGTGTATTGTAATGTTTTAGAATAGAATACTATAGAGATCTACCAGATCCATTTGTTCACAGGCTGGTTTAATTTTGGTATTTCTCTTTTTTAAATGTTTTTTCTGCTTGATCTATCTATTTGTTAGAGTGGGACATTAAATTCCCCCATTACAATTGTGTTAGTGCTTATTTGTTTATTCATATCTGTTAATATTTGTTATATGCAGTTAGGTGCATCAGTATTTGGTGTATATATATTGCTGATTTTTATGACTTCTTGGAGTTTTCTCTTAACAAGTATGTGGTGAACTTCCTTGTCTCTTTTGATCAATTTTGGCTTAATATTTACAGTTTCTTCAAATAGAATAGCTATTTTTCTGGGCTCCTGTGGCATGGAGGATTGTTTTCCATCCTTTAACTTTTAGTTAATGAATTTCTTTTTGGGTAAATGTACTTGAATGGAGCATATTGGTGGATCTTGTTTCTTGGTCCATTCTGCCAGTGTGTTTCTTTTGATTGGTGAATTGAGATAATTTACATTCATGATTGTAACTAATATGTATTGGCTTATGTTTTTCACGTTATTTTTCTGTTGTTGGTTCCCTGGCTTTCTCCTCTGTTTAATTACTTGCTCTGCTTAGCTGTTTCTATTGGTATTTGTGTATTTATGTTCTTCCTGATATCTATCTAATATATTCTTTAGAGTATTCTGTAGTGCTGGTTTGGTAGTCATGAATTTCTTTAGCTGTTCTTTTTTATTAAGGTATCTTATTTCTCAGTTGAATTCCAAAGATAGTTTTGCAGGGTACAATATGAGTTGAAGAGTATTTGCTTTAAAGGCTTGAAATACCTCACTCCAGGCTCTCCTTGATTTGAGAGTTTGTGTTGAGAAGTCTGCTGTGATTTTGATGGGCTTTTCTTTATAAGTGACATTTTCTTCTCTATGGATGCTTTTAATATCTTGTTCTTGTGTTGAATTTCTGGAATCTTGGTTATTATATGCCTTGGTGTAAACTTATTTTGGTCATGGCTATTTGGAATTCTATATGCTTTATTTATTTGCATGTCAAATTCTTTATCCATATTTGGGCAGTTTTCTGCTGTTATTCTGTGAAGAAGTTTTTCGTGGCATTTGTACTGTCTCCAGCTTTCTCACTTATGCCAGTCAACCTTGTGTTGTTCTTTTTTTCTTCATCTTTAACTGTTGGATTGATTTTTCATGGTTTCTCACTATTTTTAAGGTATCTTTCATTTCCTGGTCACTGGTCACATTCTTGATTACCAGTTTTGGTATTACATCCTCAGCTTCCTTCGCTCTGTTGTGTATACTCTCGGTGTAGTCTTCAATCTCACTTTCTGTCTGAATGTGCTCCATTGATTCCATTTCTTGCTTGCTTTGGGCATTCATGGCTTCCATCATTTTTCTAAAATCTTCGTTTTTTATTTTTATATGTGTCCACTTTAATTTCTTTCAATTTGATTGTCATTTCTTTTTGTACCTTAGATATTATTTTTTCTATGGCCTTTTCCATTTTCTTTCACTTCTGCTGCTATTGTTTCTGAGAATTCCAGCTTCTAATTTCCTGTCTCTTTGTGGTCTGGGCTTGTTCTGGGTGGACTAGGCATTTGGGATTTCATTTTGCTTCTTCCTTTTGTCATTTTCTATTTTTCATTTTATTTTGTTTTGTGTCTTGATGTTTGTAGACTTCTTATGTTAGATCACTTAATACCTGGTGTTGACTTCTTGGGTGATATCCGCTCCTCAACGATGTCTTCTTGATACCATTGTTTCTTGGTCTTTCTGTCTATCATGAGGAACCTACTTTCTCAGTATATTAAGAATGTGTAGTAGCTCTCTTTTTGATTCAAAGCCCATTCCCTTGGTACTGGACTATGGTGATAGCTATGGTCCCTTGCAATCTCAATGTTGTCATTTTGGAGAGAAAAAAACTGATTATAACAGGTGTGGTATCTTGGTTAAAGTAGTGCAGTTAGCAATAACAATAGACTGAAGTGCAGCTGGCTACTGAGAAACTTTGGTATTTATTAGCCTGGTATCTTTACCATTGGAGCACATTCTACAGTTGTATAATATAACACAATTTATACCAGGAACTTGTGTGCGGTGTTTTTCCACTTAGGAGAGTGATATTACCCTGTTGTTTGTGTGTGGGTGGGTGTTTAAGATAGAGAGGTGGATGTGCTTAAATATAGTAGGAGCAAATTTGGTGGGCAAGGGATAATCATTCAAGTTTTGGGTAACTATAGGATACAAGAGGGAGGGATTGGAAGAGAAACCTTGAAGTACTGAAGTGAACCAGAAACGGAAGAGAGAATATTTACCCACATGAAAATTTCATAAAGTCAAGCAAGAGAGTTGATGAACTACAGGAAGAGAAAGAATGAAATAATACAAAGGGAAAGTTTAGAGATCTAAATCATGAATGAGAGGAAAAAGAAGGTAGAAACTGGAAGGAAAAGAAAAAAGGAGAAAAAAAGAAAAAGGAAAAAAAAAGGAAACAAAAATAATCACATAGGGGCCAGGGATATTGCTCAGTGGCTTAGCAGCTTCCTGGGAAATGCAAGCTCCTGAGTTTAATGTCTGGTAAAAAACAAACAAAAACCCAAACATGGATAAAGACCATAAATGTAAAAGAAAAACAAAACATGAAAAAACAGAATGGAGAGAAAAAGAAAAAATAAAATGTGAAAAACACAAAAAACAAGAAGAACATCAACAAAAATAGAACAAAACTAAACAGCAAAGCAAAACACACTAACCCAGCAGGCTACCAAGAAGAAAACCCACCAGACACAGAGAAATAAAAGTTGTGCGATTCTAGTGTCTACTGTTCTGTGGTAGGTTCAGATCTGATCCCAGAATGTGTACACTAGTCAAAATGGCAGGTGGATTTGTGTTGGATTTGAGTTTGGGGATGGGGGTAGGTTTCTGTGACTGGAGTTTCCCCCAGCTGCTTAAAAAATCAGAAAGAAAAGAAAATAGAGCAGAAAAGAAGAGGAGAAAAGTAGGAAAAAGAAAAGCAGGTGGCACTACCTGCTACTTCTCTTGAGTATCTTTTTCCCCAAGCACAAAGCGGATTCCCCTGACTTAACATCTGCGGCTCATTCTGTTACTGTTGCATCTGACTTCTCAGTGCCACTAGTCCCGCCTGTCCATCCTGTGTGCTGTCGCTGTGTCACTGGCTTCCCGCTGGTCTCCGATTCCTGAATCCTGGCAACAGCAGGAGACTGAGCTGGTCTAGGACCCTCGTCCTGCCCGTCACTGTGACTCTCCCATCTCTGTTTTCTAATGCCCTCCTCAATCTCCTTTTGCAGAGTACTGTAGTTTTTGTTGTAGGGGTCTTTCACTTCCTTGGTTAGGTTAGTTTCTAGATACTTACGTTTTGGATACAATTGTAAATGACATTGCTTTCCTAATTTTGCTTCTCACTGAGTTCATTATTGATGTACACAAATATTGATTTTTGTATGTTGATTTTGCAACCTGGTATATTGGTGAAATTGATTATTATTTCTAAGAGTTTTTTGATGGAATTTCTTGGGTCTTCTATTATGTCATCTGCAAATAATGATAGCTTGCTGTTTTCCTATATGTATCCCATCAATTTTTCTCTTGCTTGATTGTTTTAGCTTAAGTACTATCTCAAACAAAAATAGTAATAGTGGATTTCTTTGTCTTGTTCCTCGTTTTAGAGGGAAAGATTTCAGTTTTCCTCCCACTGGATGGGATGTTGGCCATTGGTTTGTCAAAAGTGACTTTTATCAGATTCAGGTAAGAAAGGTGGTGATGATGCATGTAAGCTGCAGTGGGATATTTGTACCACTGAAAATTTTAAAACATTTGCCATCACTGCTCTATACCTATTTTCTTCAGGATTTTTATGTGAACAGGTTCAAAAGATTTTTCTGCATCTATTGATATGATAAGATGGTTGTTGCCCTTGCTTCTGGCATTGTGGTGTGTCTTACTTATTCTTCATTGTTGGGACAAAATACAGCACCTACAAGTTAGAGGATGAAAGGTTTATTTTAGCAGACAGTTTGAGGAGGTTTCAGTCCATAGTTGGCTGGCCCCAAGACAGCATGGCAGCAGGGCATGGCAGAGGAGAAACAGTCCATAGTGTGGCAGACAGGAAGCTGCCAGCAGTGATATTTCCTTTCCCTTTATTCCACAGGGTATGAGCCCATTGACTAGTACTACCCACAGCCGGGGTAATCTTTCCCATTATCTACAGCCAGAAAGAAATATGCCAAACAAATCAGTGAACTAATTTGGTTATCACATCCTTAGTCCATATTTACACACCACAGATCCGGCCACTGCCAAAATGTCCCACCTATGAGTGCATGAGGTTTGGGGGTGACACCTAGATACAAGCCATAACGTGGCATATTACATCTATTGATTTGTGTATGTTGAACCATCCTTATGACTCCAGGATGAAACCTACTTGTTCATGGTGTATGATCCTTTTGATGATCAATGAATTCACTTATGTGGGGCTGTTATGGTTTGTGTCTGAATGTGCCCCAAAGCCTTATGTGGTCATGAAGGGGGTGTTCGGAGGAGGCTGAATCTAGAGTTTGTGATTGATTCATTGTGCAGTGCTGGGACTAAGGGTGCTGGGATTAAGAGTTCGCTCTGGAACAGTCCACTGATGGATTGGCACCACTGTAATCCCAGCAGTCTGGAGAAGACAAAAGGGGCAGAAAGAGGCTTGTCCTCCCCTCTTTGCTCTCATTGCTTGTGCTGTCTTCTACTGCTATGAACTGCTGTCCCTGTCACACCACCTTGCCTTGGAGCCAGCTGACTATGGGCTGAAACTTCCACAGATTGTGAGTTAAAAAAGCCTTTCCCGTATTTAACTTTGTGTGCTGAGTATTTTATCTCTGTAACCAGAGAACAGTAACTAAGACAGGCTGGTGTGTATATTTCAGGAAAAATAAAGGAAAAAACCCTCAAAAATAGAAATATTCACAGCCCTACTTTTTTTCCCCATCTTCTAGTAAGATGATAAGTTCGTAGCTCAGACTCTTTTGTTTTAGGATAATATTTTTAAACAATTTTTATTTTTTAGTGGAGTTTTATGTTCACAGCAAAGTTGAGCCAAAGGCACAGAGATTTCCCTCTCCTCCCCTACGAATGTATATCCTCTCTCACTGTCAGCGTCCTCCACCATAGGGATTTGGTTTTAACAACTGACAAACATGGACACATCGTAGTCATTCAAAGTCCATAGTATACGAACAGGTTTACTCTTGGTGGTGTTGTCCTTTCTATGGATTTGCATAGATGGATAATGGCATGCAGGTAACTGATTACAGTTTGTAGTGGAAAACTGAGAAAATGAATATGAGCATTAAGGGGCCCTGCAGGTAGTTTCTGCCTTATGGGACACAATCATCAGGAAAGTCACCCCTATCTGGTCGGGGTCCTACTTCTGTGGATTGGATCCATATAGATAGCATCTCAATCCCGAAAGACCTAGGGTGAGATGAGCGAGTGGGGGAAGAGCCTGGGGTTCAAGTTAAAGAACTGGGAGACTCAGCAGTTGTAGCAGCTCAGCCCGGAAGTCTGAATGGGTGCTGATCTTGGTTTAAAGATTTTGAAAACTTGACACATTAACTTGTCACAGCCTGTCAGGGAAGAGGCAGAAGGTAAGGCAGGGAGAACTTCACCTCACATGCTGGCTGGGATCGCCATCCCGAAGACTGGTCCCTGAGCTCACACCTTAATGATGCTCAGAAGGAAGGGACACCCAAGCCAGCCTTGGAGCTGAGACTGGGAAGGCGCCAGAGTGTGGAGATCAGGGGCACACAGAGCTCAAGCAGTAGGGAAAAGTATCGAATGGGGCAGCAGCGCTCTGCGGGTAGGGTGGATCTGCCTTCTTCATCCTGAAGAACTTTCTTCCCGACCCTCCCAAATCACCAGTGGCTTTCGGTTCCTTTAACCTAGATCCCAGTCCTATGCTAGTCCTAACCTGGTCCTCAGGTTGCCAAACAGCACAGCACTACAGTAAGAGCCCACGTAGCATCCCACGTGATCTTAGGTAAATGACCCTCAACGTTGGAATAGGAAATTCTTTAAACAGCAAAGACTGGGAATTAAAAAAGCAAAATGCTAATAGAATTTCTGATGAAGGCCAGAAAGCATGGGGGGTATTGGAAGCCAGAAGGAGGCTTACACAGCAGTCTCAGGTCGATTTTGGTAATCAGCCATCCATATTTCATGTTAAGAACCCTGTGGGGGTAGGGATCCTGTGACATGGGATGTTCCACCAGGGCTCACGTTTCTATCACAATTTAGGCATAAAAATGACATTTTACCCAGTGGTTCTGTCTGCTTCCTCATTTCCCAATCGTCTTCCTGTTCCCTCTTCCCTTAGAAAATTTGTATATCCTCTAGTTTCCTGGTTCTGTGCCAGGCAAGGGGGGTGTGGTGGTGGCGAGGAAGTGGTATAGTGTCACACTAAGCATCATGTGACCCTGGAGAAGCGACAAATTGTTAAATAGGTCAACCTGGTTTACATGACTTCCCCAGAATACAAATGATGGAGTCCCTAGATAAAGATTTGTGCTTGCTTTGAGAGATAATATATTTATCTGACTGTGAACTTTTATTATTTATCAAACATGACATGTAACATATGTATGTATACATAGTGTGTTATTATAAGATAATTGCATTATCTTGTCAAGAAGCCACACACTCACCATTTGGTTGGTGAGTGGCTCCGGAACTAAGTGGCTCACTTTTTCTTAAAATACTAGTCTTTGCATCTCTCAGATCTGATCTGAAGATGACTTTATTTGATACACAGTTTTAAGTTGAATCGCTTGCCAAAATAAAAAAAAAATGGATCTTATTTAAAGATTCACATTTCATGCTTCTTTACAAAAGTCTGACAATACTGAGCTTGCATTTCCAAGGGAAACAACTGGCTAAGATTGAATATACAGCTAATATTTCTAATGTGCCACAGTTTTATCTCTAATTTACCAATCTGCCTCACTCCCTTTACTAGCGTCTCTAATACAAAGGAGGAGGGGCCTCAGTGCTCTCCCTGGAACAAAATGTTAGCTGAACAATGATTAGCAAGATAAGTGAGAAGACCAACATCTTGTCCCGGGAGAGCTGGGAGCTCATGACCCCTACAGTGATCTTCTAGTGCAGAGGTCCCAGGAGCCCTGGCAGGGCTGAATTTCAAGGAATGGGCTGCTTAAGTCTGGAGCCCCATCATAATAGAGCACAAAGCCTGGGCGTGACTATCCTGTGGGTAATGCTGGTAGACTCAGACCTGAGACTCAACCTTCACTTTATTGAAATACTAAACTTCGTGTTTTGAAGAACAGAAGGGCGTGAATCCTGGAAAACTGACCTAATACGTAGGGGCGAGCTGCATATAGCTTTACCTAGGAAGTTAAATGTTACAGTTCTCGCATCTGAATTTTGTCTCAAGTGGTTTTAACAATAAGAATGTCATAAGCTCCCTGCGTTTTGGGAATGACTTTACAAAACACTCTGGTTTCCAAATTTATTCTTTTGTCCCTTCTACTTCATTCATTCATTCATTCATTCATTCAATGACTCATTCTTCCATCCATGTATTCATTCATCAGATGTTAGAGAGTGTAGCATGATGATTATGTAGAGGAATGCCATGGTGACCAAGATGCAGTTCCAAGTTCCTACAGTTCTTGCTAGTGACATGGGTAGAAAATAAGGGAACAGAGTGGAAAGGATGTTCAATGTGATCAAGAAGTTTGGGGCTTTACCCTTATGTCTTCAAATGCTAAGCAATCTTGGGTGAACTACTTCACCTGTACGGGCTTTGTTTTCTTCTTGTGAAACACAGGGCTACACTCTCTTCACATCTCTTTTTGGCCCAGTGTGCTTATCTGTCTAAGATTTTGCTTAAAAGGAATTAAAAATATTTTTGCAGTCACAGTGAGAAGGGAAGGAAGTCGGTGATTGTTTTGTCAGAAGCAATGGTTGTATTGCATCTAAACCTTGGAATCCCAAGTGAGAATGAGAATCTTGGGTAAGAAGAGGCCTCTAAGAACACTGTCCAGTTGGGGAAATGGGTTTATTGTATACACATTCAAGGAAGCATTTATTGATGTTTTTCAAAATAAGGGACAAGGTAACAAAAATATTTTAGCATGAAAACTAGATAGATGCAGTAGACTAATACCAAACTTACAGAATCTCAAAAGTCATAGAGCCTGAAATGGTAGTTTTCAGGCCATGTAATCACCCAGATCAGAAAGTCAACTATATAGTGCAAGCAACACACGACAATAAAATACGATGATGGGGTAGTTGCTCACTTTGGGATAGAAGGAAGCTTCGGATGGAGGATCTGGGGCACTGGCAGGAAAGGATGCTAAAATCGCATAAATCCTCCATATCTCTTTTCCATCTCAGGAACTTCTTTGGAGTAACTTTCACCTTCTTCATCCGAGGGCAGAAACTCGGCAAAGCGCTTCAGGAAGCCTCCATACCTTTTCTGGTAGTCCATCCACCACTCGGGGCGGCCCACCCTCCTCATGAAGCCCCCATAGCGCTTCTGCAGCTCTTTAGCTTCATCTTCCACTTGGGGGCTCCTCTTGAGGCCTCTCATGAAGCCGCCATATCTCTTACTTAGGCCCTCATCACTGTCACCACCCTCCTGGGGGTGGTCCTCTCTCTCACGGTCATCGCCTGTTCCCAGCAGCTCCCTCAGCAGATCGGAAGAGTTGGCCAGGGTGTCCCCGTCCTCTGCATCCTTCTTCATGAATCCCCCATACCTTTTGGCGAGGATCTCACCTCCATTGCCCTCTTCTTCTGGTTCCACAGGATACAGCTCATCCATCTTCTTCATGAAGCCTCCGTACCTTTTCATGAAGCCGCCGTACTTCTTGCTGAGCGGGCGGCTCTCACCCTGTTTGCTGCTTTCTCTGAGTGAGCTGGCACCCTCTTGTGGAAGCTCCTGCTTGGACACCTGCAGGAGATCTTTGCAGGTTTCCCAGATTTTGAGAGAAGGCAGCTGTCCTTCACACTCTAGTGTGCAAGCCTGGGAAAACAGTTCATTGTAAAGGTATTGAGAGGCTTCCCAGATTTCCTTAAGCATACCAACTGTGAACCCTGAAATGCTTTGCTATAGACTACAGTCTCCCAAGAAGAGAATCGTCTGCATTTGCTCATCTTAATTTTTCATGACACTGAATAGGCAGATGAAGTAAATGCAAAAAACTGCAAAAAACCTGCAGTAAACTGCAAAAAAAAAAGTGTGTGTGGAGGAGTAAGGGTTAACTAAATCAAATTAGAAATCTGTCTTTCGATTCTAAGCCTAGTGTACACACCATGCAATTAAATATTTTAAAGGACCCCCTCTCTCCCCCTTTAACTTAGATTGGCTGCCTTAGCAATCTAATTGCACCATTTTTCCTCTGCTGATATCATTTTTGTTTGAGAGTTTTTCTAACCAAAAGGGAGAAATTTTTGTTTATCTAATTTGAAACATTTTCCCCAAATGCTTCTTACCGTTTTATCTTACAGAGAAAATCAATATGAATAAGATTTATTTGCTTTCTTGTGCTAGCATTTTACTATGATGCTATTCAATATGCTTGCAAAGCCTTTCAATCTTCAGAGAAAAACAAAAATTCCAAAATAGGGTTAAAAGAAAAACATTTTAAAAATTAAACTTAAATCTGATGAATTATCTGGATTTTGATATACTGATTTGCTAAATGAAGGATGTTTTATTTCCCATTTTTCTTGTTGATTAAAACAGATTTTATCATATCGAAATAAATGTTGGTAATGATGAGATTAGATAGGAAATTATATACATGAAAATGCACAAATTATTTGTATTTATTTTCTTAACATTTAGTCCTTGGTGTATAGAAAAATTATTTTATAATGGAAACTATGTTATTGAATAAAATAGAAATGATCAGCATGTAATTATTTCCTTTTTATTATATAATAATTAAATTCAAATCATTGAAAAACTTAGGCTATCTAGTCTAATGATCTTGTTAAGATTTTTTTCTGCTTAATAGGTCACTTTGTATATGATTAAGAGTACTAATTTTACATGATCATGTACAAAAACTATAATATACTTCCTAATGTATTATAGCTACCTGAAATTTAACTATAGGACTCAGTTTAGAAATTCTTGATGTAGAAAGATAAGCCAAATTTTTTGTTATTAAAAATGTGCTGATATATTATTATTAGATACACACATTTTCACATTGAAGCCCAACATTTTACTCATGCAAAAAAATCTTTAGAAAATGTAGTTAACTAGCTTCTAATGATTATTTAACTTTATGTCTAAGAAAATTAAGGATGTGAGCATAAAAATATATCCAAAGGTAATATAATTCAAATGATCCTGTGTTATTCCTGGTAATAGCTAATTAAGGTACCAAAATATCATTAAAATATTAAGACATTCAAATTGTAATATTTTTATTCTAAACTGATTATTTAATGATCACATTGCCAAACAATAATGTTAAATATTTTGTGTACTTAAACCAAAAGATTTTTAAAATGTACATGTTTTAAGAATGCTTCAAAGACAGTTGCAAAATAATCAGAACAGCACATTCATGCTAAAGCAGTCCTATGGATCCTAGAGCTATCTCTGTGTCCTTAGTGGTATATGTATCACAGTCTCATCCTGTGGGGAAGGTAGAATTAGATGGTAAATTCTGTCTGGACATCAGTCAAGGCATGCCTGTGCATCTTCACACCCACCAGAGGACTATGATATGGGTCTTATTGGTGGTAGAAGCTTGGGAAATAATTGTAACATTGATTTTACGTCAGTCTTGCCTAGGCAATCTCATTTTTCCTATGTCAGTTGTATCCAAGTTAAAATTCCAGAACTGCAGTAATTATAGAAACGTAGGCATGAACTAAATCTTTTCTCACTGAAAGAATAACAACTCTAAATGTAAGCTCCAACATAAAGCAAGGCAGTTAGTTATTTAACATGCCTTCCTAAAAGATTTTGTTAATTAGTGGTGGTTTGTTGTCTTTTTCTCCCATATACCATACTGCCATTTACATTAACATAAATAACAATAAGTTACAAAAGGCAGTGAGGAAAAGTTAGGAAAAAGGAGTTACTGGTGCCCCCTCTCCCAAACCCTATTAAAGTCCGAATGGGGGTTAAGAGAAACGAGGGAAGGCGGGACGCTTAGTGTTATCAGGAAGGGTTAGCTGCTACACATTGAGATGTGCCATATCTTTAACCATGGAAAGAAATAGCAGTAGCATTTTTTGGGAGCATGGTAAAATGAGAAGATTGAATGCCCCCTAATGGATTGACAGAATAATATAATTTCAGTAAATCTGTTACTACTTTGATATGGTGTGGGATTTAAAAACTTCTTTTAGAATGTATGTTGCTTTTATATAGATGGCAGGGAACCCTAGACTGCAGGCTGAGCCAGGCGTGTGTTGAACACAGGGAAAAGCTCAAAATACATGCAGTGGGGGAGGAAAATTATGGGGTCAGAAAATGAGGTCTTCAATATGCTATGTCTTAATTTTCTTTCCTTCCTGTGCATACAAATCTTTACTCACAATAGCTAGCTTTAATGTTCCTAGGAGTCAGCCAAACTTTAGGTGTAACTTAAACACTTATGATCACAGGAGAAAGAAGAAAAATAGATGAAGGAGACTGTACCTGTAAGATGGAACATTTTTTTCATAGCTAAAATAGAAAACATTCTTATGGGTCTTTTCTGTACAGCTAAGTCAGCAGCTAAATAGTCAACTAAAACAATATGGTTAGCATGAAATATATACTTGGACTTTTGGAACCCCTTCCCTACTTCTCTTTCCATTTCAAGTATCTACATAACATTACATTTCTTCAAAGGCTCCAGTGGAACATAAAGCAGCTTGAGTTAATTCATTACCTTCTATTGGGGTTTTAAAAGTGTTACAGAATTTCAACAAGTTTGCAAGGCAGTCATTCTGGGAGCTAGTTAAAAATGAAGCATCTTGGATCACATCATCCAGATTCCAACTCACTAGAGCACCAGAGGTGACCCAGGAGCCCACGATTAGAATCATTTTGTCATCAGCCCCTCTCCTCCGGCCTCCTCTAATTTATCTTTGGACTGTTCGCACCTCTTTGGTCACTGGCCATGTCTCTTGTGCCCCTCTTACAGCCGAGCTAACGGTCAGCATTACAATTGCCACCGTGACAGAAGTCGAATTCCTTCTTCACTTGATTGTGCAACAATTATTAAACTCCTTGTCTACCGTGATTCCCTCTTCATCTTTATCTCTTTTCTTGCTCTTATCCACAGGTGAGGAACCCGGGGTTAAGAGAGCTCAAGAAAAGAATTGGAAAAAAAGAGAGGAAACACCATTAACAAAAAAAAGGTACATTATGTGTGGGAAGGTCAGTTGTGCACAAGGCGCCCTTAGCCCGGAGGTTTGGAGCTGGGGTGAGAGGCCCTCTTTCTTCAGGCGTTTTGGGAGACCCAGTGCTATCCGAGGTGCTGAAACCAGCGTGTTTCAGGGTTCTAGAATTCCCAAGGTTAAAACAACGCACTTGGGTTGAGTGGAGATACAGCCACCTTTACTAAGACGCAGGTCCCAAAAACATGGAGCCAGAGTTCTGGCAACACCAGCGCACTGGGGTTACCAAGCGTCCTGAGCCTGTGCTGTCCCCGAGAACACCGTGGACCCTCATGTGTGTAACACTCACCAGAAAGTTGAGGTCCCCTGGGCGCACCAGGCGGTAGCTGCAAGCCGCGCAGTCCTGGTTACATTCTGCCCGCACCGTGGCCAGGAGCCCGGGGCCCAGCGCCAGCAGCCAAGCGCAAAGTCTCAGGAACCGCGCCATGGCCTGGGGAAGAAGGACGCGCGCTCCAGCGATCCCGCGCAGAAGCCCCCCCACCCCCAAGGCCCGCACGCCGTGAAAACCCCACCTGGGGCGCCGTCGTGCAAGAGCCAGAGACACTCTGGTTCCTGCCCGTCCTCCCCCACGCATCCCCGGGACTTCAGGGAGACCTGAGGTGGGCTGGGCCCGCTCCACTGCAGAAGGGCGCTCTGCTATTTTCTTGGGGTCCTTAGCTGGGACAGTGTTGCTGTGAACCCCCCTAGAGCAAGGGCCAGAGTGGGCGCTTGGGGAGGCACCCCTGATCAGGGTCACAAAGAGTAACCAAGACAAAGTCGGGGACCATGCAAGGAGGGCGGGCGGGTGTCCCCAAGCCCGCTCAGCCGGAGGGAGCGCAGGCAAAACTCACGTCGCCGCTGGAGGAGCGGAGCGTCCGCTGGAGCGACCGGGTCCCAGACGCGGCGACCCTGGAGGGCAGAGGAGGAGGTGAGCGCACCGCGGCGTCCGTCCGGGTCGCGCTGCTGCCGCGCGCTGGGCTGCTGGGCTCTGGCGTCCCCAGCCGGCGGCGGCGGGAGCACTTTATAATTAGCCCCGCACTGAGGAGGCGCGCGCGCCCCAATCGCCCGCGGGCTGCAGCTGACGCAGGCCCTACGCCAGCCGCGCCGACGCCGGGGGGGGGGGTCACCCCGGAGCTGCACGACCGCCGTCGCCCCCCCGCGGCGACACCCCCCCCGCACCCCCAGGAAATCACTGAAATTGCACCGCGGGGACGAACCAAGTGGGGAGTTTAGAGCCCTGGACCGGGCCAAAGGGCTGGCCTGGCCGGGGTGCGGGAGGGAGACTTTCCCACCCGGAGCGCCGCGTCCCAGAGTCCCTGCTCACTGTCCCCCGCCGGGGAGTCACAGTCGCTAGGTGAACGGTTGCAGACATGAGCCACGCAAACTTTCTGGGAGTCTCACTCTTGCCCGTCCGTGTGGTCCCGCCAGACAAGCACGCAACACCCCAGGTCCCGGGGACGCGGCGCCGTCCAGCCCCGCGGGAAGGTCCGGGCAGTGGGGACCCGGTCTCCGCGTGCTGCCGGGCGCTTCCCGGAGAGGAGCGAGAGGGGCGCAGGGCGAGTGCGGCGGCCGGGGCGCCGAGGTCCTGGCCCCGTGGCCAGCGCTGGACCCGCGTCCACTCCGCAGAGGCGGCCGGGAGCAGGCGGCGGGGCCGCGGTTTGCAGCTGAGCTCGCTCCCCGCCTCCTGGCCCCGCAGAAGGGCGGCTGGGGAGAAGACACACAGCTGCAGTAGTGGGCGAAAGCCCTGGACCGGGCCGGGCCTGGAGCAAGCCCTGAGCGGGGTTTTTAACCGGCATCCGACTGCCCTTAGACCTGTCTGCCCGACTGACTGTGCGCGCTGCATTTACTGTGATCCGTTCACTTGTGCGTGCAGCCATCTCCTGGGTTAGGGGGATCCTACAGACAGCCCCAAGACTTATTCCCAGCCAAAGCAAACGCCAGGGCTTTCCTGGCCGGCCCCAGGCGTCCTCGGCAAGGCCGGGTCCCCTTCGCGGCCCGCGGTGCCCTTTTCCGCGGCTCCTTCGAGGCTCGCGCTGCCCTGCATCTCCCACTTCAGCCGCTAGAGGGCAGCGGTCTCCCGCGCAGTTTGGAAACTCGGATGGGGGACTGGGGTGCCTCCTGCGCCCGGGGTGTCACCCGCCGGGGTGGACACTGCGTCCGCGCGACCCAGGGGCGGCACTGCTCACCCCCCAGCTCTCTGCTTGGAGCAGCCTTGTAGCTGGAACCAAAAAGCAGAGCTTCAGCGTGGGATGGGTGGGAAGTGGAACCTCCGAAGAATCAGCTTTTTCTCTCTTAACATCAAAACACAAATGTTTCCCCTTCGTTGTCCGAACTTTCCGCATTAGGGGGGTGACAGCGACCTTTCTGGCTCCTAACTCATAACCCTCGCTCCCTCGCCCCTAATGCAAAGGAGAGTTCTGGTCACTATTTAAGGGGTTTCTCGCTTTGTCCAAGCTTGTAAAGGAAGTCGGCCAGGCTGCCTTGTGTGCAAAGGCGTGCACGGAAAACATCCTGCCTACAGGTGAAGAAAACCTGCTAGACCTGAGCCCTCTCTGAAACAGTCCGGAGCAGGAAGCCGAGGGGTGTGTGTGGGTGACTGAGCCACCAGTTTTCCTCAGGTTCCTCGGACTGGTCATGGAAAGCCTCTCTGGGATCGTAGGAAAGAAGCTTAACTCTCCAAAGGGGGCTTCAGGGTACTTTATCCCAAACCCTCCACGTACGGAGGTACGGTTTGTGTAAGGGGTCATCGCAGGAACTGGAAGCCAGGTTCCTCAGCCTCTCTAGAGAGAGGCGCCTCCTTGTGCCTGCTCCAAGCCTACTCTGCTTCTGCTGGAACGAATGACTAACTTCTGCTTTGGGTTAGGTTTCTTGGTGAGGCTGCAGTGTTCTCTGAGGCTCCTTGAATGTCAGGGAGAAAGAGAAAGAGAATGAAAAGGCGCCCCTGGGAAGAGTGCGTGAGTTCTTAGTCCCCAGGGCTCCTTCAGATTCTTGAGACATTTGGTGCTCAAAAATGTCTGCTGATGGACTCATTGAATGAATGAATGAATGGATGAATGAATGAAGTGGAAGTTGACCTTGTTTGCATACCCCAAATCAGTGACAATCTGTCCTTCATTTGAAGCTAAAACCATACACTTCTGTGTTCATTTCTTAACATCTGAATCAGTGGCAATGTCAGAGATGTCCCTTTTCCCGTTTGGAAATCAGGGATGGGGTAGGGTATCTTTCAGGAGGCAGTGTTCAGAAGAGATGCAAATGGAATCATGGGTGAAAGGAATCCATTTTGATGATTTTTCAATATTTAACAAGACCTAATAGGTTGTGACATTATGTTCAGGGTAAAAGATGCTTCAGCCTCAAAACAGAGGAGAGGCATCTATCTTCAAGCAGATGACTCACAGATTCCTGATTTTCAGGTCAAGATCAAGATCTTACGTTGTTCTCTTCCTGGGGTGCCAAGTGTTAGCTCAAAGGGATTCAACCCAGAGAACATGAAATATGATTTTAAAAGCCTTCTTGATGAGCAGTGTTTAACTCAGGTCTTAGGTGTTCTAAGTGAAAGGATTTAAAGCAGTGTTCTAAATGTCCTCTTCCATCATTTCTAAGATGGAGCATGACTAAACTGAATAATTTCTTTCAAGTGCCCCCTCTTCTCTCCTCCCCTCCCAGTCACCCAAACACATATTTTATTACAGAGAGCTGTTTCTTTATGATCTTCTCTCTCTAAAGTAGCAGTTGTGGAAGCGAGCAGCTCTGTATGCTGGTGATTGTGTAATGTTTCAGCAGAAAAGCACAATGTTCTAACGTTTCAGATGTTTGGAGTCACACCAGAGGCAGGGAATTCTTCCCTGTTTTCACTTACAATCTAAAGCTCACGTTTGGCAAAATGGGACTCGGTGGAGGGGGCATGCTCCTATGTGCATTACTGATAAGTGATTCTCTTCAGATGGGCTCAGAGCACCACAGAAGAAGAGCTGTAGGGTGCGTCAGTTTGGACATGGTATTTGTTTTTATGGTTTGATAAATTAAATTCTCATTTTAAAGAAGGTGCGTGATTTCCATTTACAAAATCCAGGCAATAGGAAAGAGCCTGATACAAAAAATGCATTGTCTATGCATGTAGGTGTCTATGTGCTGTACACACACCTGCACACAGAAAGAGAGAGAGAGAGAGAGAGAGAGAGAGAGAGAGAGAGAGAGGGAGGAAATAATGTAAGAGTATAAAACATACCGTTCCTACACTATAAACTTGAAGGAAACTTTCTAAGTTTGGGCTTCAGCTCTCAGAGAAGGAACAGATCAATTTTAGCATTAAGCATATGAAATGAAATAATTAAATAAAACAAGTCATGCTATGACTTATTAGATTAAATGAAAACATAGCTATGAATGTAACTAATGCATGACTTATTCTTTATTTTAAGGAGATTAAAAGAAAATAATAAAACAAAACAGTAGAAATGATACAGGATTTCGAAACAAGCTGATAAGAAATTAACAATAGTCACTATATTGCACATTATTATCTTCAAGATAATTGCTCAGATTATAAGCTATAGGCATAATGTATGATTTTTTGAGCAGCTTCATTTTTAATAACAACTTTTAGAACTGCCTCAAAGAATTTAATGGCTACATCAGAAAAAGTCAGATTAAAAAATTATGTTGACTTATTAGACACAAACCTTATTTAATGACTTGACTTTGATTGGCTTTTTGTTGTTTTCCAATTTAAATTCTAGGCTCTATGAGGCACTCAAAATTAATTGAATGAATGAATGATGAACTACATTAAAGAAATAATGTCCATAATTAAAGCACTGCTAGGAGTTCTGAACAGATTTTTAGCATTAATAGATCACCAAAGTAAATTCAGTGATTCAAGGGTTCTTAAAAGAGTTCCTTTACAGAGGTTTGGGCACCATAGACTCAGAAAAACTGCTTTGAGACTAGGTTTCCACTTACTGTATTTTTTTGTGTTTTGCAAATGAAACCTCAGTTCCTACAACTTCTGACATGTAACAGGCTGTTTTACTTAATAAGCATGTTTACTGATTAGTTTAAATATTACATCAGAAATAAATGAAATTAAAAGAACATATTAACAGAGAAAATCAATGGAAATGAAAAGTCAATTTTTTGAAAGATCTAGAAAATTTTTAAGTTCCAGTTAAGCTAGAATTGTTAAGTTCTAGTTATGAGAAAAAGAGAGAGGGTAGACTTTATTAACATCAGAAGCCACAGAGGAAATGGATTAAAAATATCATGACCATTGAAGAAGATAAAAAATTTTACCTTGAACTTGGTCTTTAGAGTAATTTTGATAACTGGATGAATTTCTTCAACAGACAAAATCTGTGAAAACTCATACAAGAAGAAACAGACAATCAGTGCTGGTATAAATTTATTGAGGAAATTGAAATAATGATTATGAACCTAAAATACTGAAAGGGGTAAGCCCGGGTGAGTTGACTGATGAAGTCTGTCTAACGTTTAAGGAAGCAATTACACCAATTTTCTAGTCTTTTCCAGAAGACAGAGGCAGAAGGAATACATCCTAAGTTAAGTTCTTCCAGAGAAGTATCATTCTCATATCAAAATCAGACAAAAATAAAATTAGAAAGTAGAACTAAATACCAAGGTTTCTCATGAAAATAGTAGCAAAGTCCCCCAACGAAATACTAGCAAACTGAATTCAGCCAAGTATAAAAAAGATACACCATGACTAAGTGGGATTTACCCCATGTATGCAAGTACAGCTAAGCTAAAGAAGCTAAAGAAGAAAATTGTGATAATCATATAAATGAATACAGAAAAATCCTTTGACAAAATCCAACCCTTAGTACAGTAAGGGTAGAAGGATACTCCCTCAACTTGGTGAAGACTACCTATCAAACACCTCTGACCAACACCACATGTGGTGAAGAAAAACTCAAATTTTCTGGTTAAGTTCAGGAAAAAGGCAAAGATTTGTACCTTTATCAGTGCTTTTCAATATTGTACCGGAAGTCCTATCTCAGGTGATACAACAATAAGCAAATAAAAGATACAGAGACTGCAAAAAATAAAAAACCCACTATTTTTGTTTTACAAATAACATCATTTTCTGGGAAAATGAAAATAACCAGCAAAAACAAAAACAAAAAAATCCCAAAAAACAAAACAAAACAAAAAAAAACCACACACAAAAAAACCTAACACATATTATAGTAGTTGCCTGATACAAGGTTAATACATAAAAGTTATTTACTTTCCTTTATACTAGCAATGAACAAACAGAATTTGAAATTTAAAACACAATACCAATTATATTATCAACCAAAATGTAATGTTTAGATATGTCTATCAAAATAGGTTCACAGTCTGAAGGAAAACAAGAAAACTGATGAAAGAAAATGTAAAACTGACTGGATAAATCAGGAGATACTCCTTCTTCATGGATAGGAAGATTCAATATTGTCAAAATGTCAGTCCTTCCTAAATTGACCTACATCTGCCTGGAAAGTATGAGGTCGTGAGTTTGATCCCCAGTACCAAAAAAAAAAAAAAAAAAAAAAAAAAAAAAAAAAAAAAAAAAAAAAAACAAGGATCCAAAATTCATTTACAGAGTCCATGCAATCTAACCAAAATCCCAGTAAGTTGTTTCATGGATGTCAACAAGTTGATTTTAAAGTATATGTGAAGAGGTAAAAGGCCCAGAATAGCTAACACAATATTGAAAAAGAAGAAGGAGAAGCCAAGTTCAAGACTCAACCATAAAATTACAGTAACCAAGAGAATTTAATATTGGCAAAAGAACAGACAAATGCATCAGTGGAGCAAAATGGGAGCCCAGATAGACTCAAATTAGTCAACTGATTTTTGAAAAAAAGAACTGAAACATTATACTGGGGAAAAGATTCTTTTCATCAAATGATTCTGAAAAAAATGGACTTTTATATGCATAAACTAAGTCTAGAAACAGATGTTATGCCCTTTTCCAAAGTGATTTAAAATAGATCAAACTTAGCCATAAATGTACAACAAACGACAGGAAAAAAGAAACTACAAGGCACCCAGACATTATTAGAATAAACAAAGTCAGTAATGATGCAAGATACAAAGTCAACACCCAAAAATCAGTTGTGATTCTATTAAATAAAAGGAAATCTGGGAGCATCGTACAGATTTCAAAATATACTACAAAAGTATAGTAGTCAAAGTAACATAGTACTGGGATAAAAATAAACATAAATGTTGAAGGAAGAACGAAACAGCACAGGAAGTCCAGAAATAAATGTATGCATTTACCGTCATTTTCTCTTTGACAAGGACGTCAAAGACACAAAAAGGAGGAAAAGTTAGTATCTTTGAAAGTAATGTTAGGAAAGCTGGATACCCACAAACAGAAGGATGAGATCAACTCATCTCATGAGTTAGGTCACTATGTAATATCCTTTTGAGACCACGATTGTAATGATTTTGGATAAACACACAGAAGAGGGATTGCTGGGCCACATGGTAGCTCTGTTTCTAAGGTTTTCACAGTGAGGGGGTCTAGAGGAACCTCCACACCGTCCTGCCTAGTGGTCCTAGCGTTTATATTCCTACCGGTAGTCACCAGGGTTCTAGTTTCTTTACATCCTCGTTAATGTTAGTTTTCTGGTGGGACTTTTTTTAATAATAGCCATCCTAACAGTGTGAGATGATCTTCAATTGTGGTCCTGTTGTATTTCTCTGATGATTAATGGTACTGACCATATCGCTACGTACCTGTGGGCTATTAGTATATATTATCTGGAATATACTACATTTGCAAGTACTTCAACTATTTTTGGGGACGTTTATTTTTGTTTTCTGTTGTTATTGAGTTGTTTGGTTGTCTTATGTCTTTTGGGTATTCACCTTTTACCAATATGTGACTTAAAAATATTTCTCTCATTTTGTAGATTGTCTTTTCACTCAATTTTTCCTCAGCTGTGCAGGATCATTTTAGTTTGGTACAATTCCACTTGTTTATTTTGGCTTTTCTTGTCTATGCTTTTGGTGGCTTTTTTTTTGTTGTTGTTGTTGGAACCGGGGATTGAACTCACGATCTCGCACTTGCTAGGCAGGCGCTTAAGCCACTGAGCTAAATCCCCGGCCCCTGCTTTTGGGAGCTTCTAAGAAATTGCTGTCAAGGTCAATCTCAATGTCATGAAGTTTTTCCTGTGCTTTATTTTTACAACTCACAGTGTCAGTTGTTACCATTAATCTTTACCACATTTTGAGTTGATTTTGTGCGTGGTATAAGGTTTTAATTTTATTCTTTTTTGTGTGGATATCCAGTTTTCCTAGTACCACCTGTTGAAAAGCTATCTTTTTGCCATTTTGTGTCCTCTGCATATTTGTCAAATATTAGTTCAGCATAAATGCATGAATTTTGTAAAAATATTTGGCTTTATATCATATTCCCCACTGGATAATGTATCTGTTTTTATGTCAGTGTCATACTGGCTTGAACACTATAGCTTTGTAGTGGAGGTATTTGGAAATCAAAATTTATGAGGTTTGTTCTTTTTTTTTTCCTAAAGATCATTTTAGCTATTTAGGGACCTTTGTTTCTATACAAATTTAAATCATTTTTTATAAAAAATGACATTGACATTTCGATAAGAATTATACCTGTCTGTAAGTCACATTAAGTAACATGAACATTTAAAAATATAGAAAGCATTTCTATTACTTGTGTCTAATTCATTCTAGCAATGTTTTGTAGTTTCTAGAGTGAAAATATTTCACTTCCTTGGTTAAGGTTATTCTATTTTATGATTTTGATGCTGTTATAAATGAGATCACGTTCATTAATTTCCTTTTAAGATTGTTCATTAGAGTACAGAAACAACTGATTTTTGCTTGTTGATTTTGTATCCTGAAACTTTGCATTTGAATTTATTAGTCCTAATATATTTGGTAGAGTTCTTAGGTTTTTCTGTATGTAAGACTTATATGGAAGTATCATTTTACTTCTTGCTTTGACTTCAAGTGCGTTTTGTTTCTTTTTATTGCTTGATTGCCTGAGGTGGTACTTCTGTACTGCATCGCAGAGTAGGCATTCTCCACTTAGCCCTGATTTTAGAAGGAAAGCTTTCAGTTTCCCACAATTGAGTATGATAGTGGCTGTGAACTTGTTGTCTAAAGGTTTTATGATGTTACTCATTTGGTTTTTAAGCTATTGTTATTAAAGGGTGTTGAATTTAGACAAATGATTTTTCTACATATATTGTGATAATCATGTGCTTTTTATTCTGTATTTTGTTAGTGTGGTATATCACACTGATTCATTTTGGTATGTTGAACAATCTTTCTTTCTTAGGAATAAATCTTGTTTAGTCACAGTTTTGATCCTTTTAATGTCCTGTTCACTCATATTTTGAGATTTTTGCATATATAGACATAAGGGATAGTGACCTATAGTTTATTTTTCTTATATGTCTTTTCTGTCTTTGGTACCAGGGTAATGCTGGTATTATAAAATGAAGAAATACTTCTCTGTTCTTTAATTTTTTTGTAAAATTTCAGAAAGTTTTGCAGTAACCCATTGTGAATTTGATAAATTCATGAGTGAAGTAATCTGGGCTTTTCTTTCTTGGAAGATTTTTGTTACTGATTTAACCTTTTGCTATGAGTCTACTCAGATTTTCTGTTTATTCGTGATTCAGTCTTAGTAGATTGCATATTTCTATGAATTTATGTATTTCTTCTGGACATCCAATTTGTTAGTATAGAGTTGTTAAATAGGCTCTCATGGTCCTTTGTATTTATGTAGCATCAATTTTACTGACTCATTTATTTATCTTATAAGACCTTATACAGTTAATCATCATATAGCTGGATGGAAAAAATGAGTCTGATGCTCGAAAAATAAAAGGGGGTAGAGGAATGGTGGGGGAGGAATTTAAATGTGTTATGTACACGTACCAATTCCTACAGTGAATACAATCATTATGTACTGCACATGTATCCTGGTAAATGTGAACAAAAAAGAAATCCAATAATAACAAATGCTGGTAAGACTACAGGAAAAAAAGAACTCTTCTACATTGTTGGTGTGAATGCACACTGGATCCTTACGGAAATTCATCAAAAAACCAAAATTAAGAATTGTATTTGACACTGCATTTATCCTTTTAGGAATCTTCTCCAAAGAGTTAAAGACATCACGTTATGGTGATACATGCATATAGTTGTTTACAGTGGAACAAATCATAACAGCTAAATCTTGAAAGCAGCTTATAAGTCCATCAACAGATGAATGGATAAAGAAGATGTGGTATTTATCCATCATGGAGTACTACTTTACTATAAAGAAGGATAAATTTGAGTCATCTGTAGGAAAATGAATGTGTTTGGAAACCATAATGTTTAATGAGGTAAATCAGAATACTAGACAAAAAATTGTAATGAGTCCTCTTTCATTTATAATTTGATTTTTTTCTTTTTTCTTAGTCTAGCTATGGGTTGTCTACTTTGATCTTTTCAAAACTTTAAAACTCCATTTTGTTGACTTCTCTATTGCTCCCTTATTCTACACTTAATTTATTTTTGCTGTAGTCTTTATTACTTCCTTCCTTCTGCTAAATTTAGGCTTTGTTCTTTTTCTAATTCTCTGAATATAGAATTAGTCTTTTTTGAGATCTTTTTCTAGTGCAGAAGTTTACTGCTATAAATTTTCCTCTTTGTGCTGACTTTGTGATATGCAGCAAGTGTTGGTATATTGTGCTTTTGTTTTCATTTGTCTCAAGATATTTCTAATTGTACTTTCTACTTACTCTTTGACTCCTTGGTTGTTTGATAATGTGTTAATTTTGTTTATAATTAATTTTGTTAATAATGTTTTTGTGAACTTTCCAGTTTCTCTTCTACTGTGCATTTTTAGTTGCATGGACTGTGATCAATTGAATTTAAATCTTCTTAATTTTGGTAAAGCTTGTTTTGTGATTTAAACCGTGATACATCATGGACAATGTTCTCTGTATATTTAGGAAGATTGAGTCTTATTCCTATTGAATGGAATGTTCTATGTATATCTGTTAGTCAAACTCTAGCATTGTTCTTATC
>PVJX010009041.1:0-62728 GCA_004027295.1 Dolichotis patagonum | reverse complement strand
CTTCCAGTCTTTGTATCTTTACTGCCTGCTCCCTTGTTATTTTTAAGAGATCTTCCCTTTCATGACCCCACATTGCAAGTCTGTGTTCAATTTTTGATAGTCTATCTTTGGTTTCTTTCAAGCAGTTTTGCCAGCTTTCTATGGAGTCTTTAGTTTCCTGATAATCTCTTTGAATCTGCTTCATGAATTCTAGGTTTTTCCTGAATTCTTCATTAAATTTTTCTCTCCATTTTTGTTCTTCCATTCTTCTGTCTGTGCCTTCTTGAGAGGTGCCCAGCCCTTCTTTTATTAATCTACTTATCTCTTGTTTAATTTGAATTAATATTTCAGTTTTAGTCCCACTTATGAGGTCCTGAAGATATCTCTTTATGTCCGCTAACACTGTGTTTGATGTTGCATTTTTGCTGCCCTCAATGTCTTTTGTATTTACCTCTCCTGGATCAATGTTCTCAGGTTGGGGGCTGGGAGTGTTTTCTTATTTCTCCCTTTCGTCATGTTTTGGTTCCTTCCATACAAGTGTACAGTGTAATTCCCAGCCCCTTTTCTTGTTGGTTAAGGCTCCTCTAGAGGGCGCAGGCTAGGAGCTTTAGCCCTCTTCAATAGGTTATCAGGGATTAGAGTTCACCCACGGGCTGTGTGTGCTAGCTCCTCCCTTCAGGGCCTGTCAATCTTTGCAGGCCTTCACTGCATCAGTGTGCACTGATCTCAGGGAAGTAATATTGTAGTGACTCACTGGGTCCCCACCAGGGGCGCGGCCTAGTCCAAGCAGATTCCACCAATCTGCTCGGCGAGGGGAGCAACCAGCTGAAGCCACTTCCTTATGGAGTTAGGGCTGTCCTGCCCAAATCCAACATGTCGTCCAGTTGGTTTCCCCTTTCCCGTGGTAGAGTCTTCTTCCCATCATTCACTGCATGTTGATGCCAGTCCCTGAGAACTGCTGGGCTCCCTGACCTCCGACTTCATCACAGCTGTGGTGGGAATTCACAGTGCCTCTGGGTGGGTCGAGTGCAGGGCTGGTCCGGGCGAGCTGCACGCAGGGCTGATCAGCTCTGCGCTCTGGCGGCTCAAGCCAGTCACTACGGTGCAGATTGCTTGTTCAGGTTGGGCAGGAATTCAGGCAGCTTGATGAGGGCGCCGTGCTCGCTGATCTTAGCTTCTCTGATGGTAGTCCCAGTACGTCATATTTGAGCGGTTTTTTGTACTTTAGTTTTTTCCTGGGTTGTGAGAGTTCATCTCTATCTGTTTGGGTCTCTCCAGGGTGTTTTATTCTGGCATTTGAGCTGTCTCTCTCAGAGAGGGTCTCTCTCCTGCTACCTACCAGTCCACCATCTTGTTGAACCAAGTTTTTTTTTCTTTCTTTCTTTCTTTCTTTCTTTCTTTCTTTCTTTCTTTCTTTCTTTCTTTCTTTCTTTCTCCCTCTCTCTCTCTCTCTCTCTCTCTCTCTCTCTCTCTCTCTCTCTCTCTCTCTCTTTCCTCCCACCACCTCTCCTTTTCTTTCCTTCTCTCTGGAGGTGGTGATTGAACCCAGAGTCTCAAACATGCTGAGCACCTGTTCTACCACTGAGCTGCACCTTCAGCACTGTCTTTGACTTCCTTTAATTAAAAAATAGCCATTGCCCAATTCTGCTTCACTGTAATTGTCCTTCAGCTAAAGGGTCTCCAAAGGTTTGATATGGATACAAATTTGAAAATTAATTAGGTAACATATTTTGTTCCTTTTAAGAATCCCCTAAGTAAAATACTTCAGGGAGTGAATAGCTTACGGCTCCTACAACAGCCTGACTGATTCTGTAGAACTGATTGCATCTGCTCCTGGTTTTATCTGGAAAACTAGATATAAAAGTATCTTTCTCTTTCATGTGATCAGCCTCTTTGATGCAGAGGAGAGCTGCCATTACTCTGCCTTCTTCCTACCCCAAAACTTTGTTCTCTTTTTAAATTTTAAGCAAATTTTATTTCACAATCTAGAAGTAAAAACAAAACAAAACAAAACAAAACAAAAGAATGAAATGATAAAAACTTCAGATCCGTCCTTTCAAAGTCATTTCCAATGCTGTGTTAAAGAAAAGAAAAAGGAAAAAGCAATGCACAACACAACAATAAATGAGGTATGTGATTTAATTCTGGGTATTACACAGAGGTTTAATGAAGCAGAGAAGTGAGTTTCTGGAGAAGAAGAGATTAAAGTCCGGCAAAGAAACATATCTGTCTGTGGATTAAAAAACAAACACCTTTCAAAGGTCAAGGAATCTAGAAGCTGGGTTGAGGACACTAACATACTGACTCCTAAGGGGAGGGGAGAAAATTCAGCTGAGATTGGGATGCTTTTAAATAAAATGTTGCCATAAAAAATAATTTGCCTTGAGAAAATAATTTTTATACTGAGGATCAAAGGACTAATTATTAGGGAAATTATAGTAGATCTGGTTTGTATTTCAGGTTCTCCAGAGAGCTGTTATTTCCAGTAAAATCGTAGGTGGGAAAACACATTAAAAATTTAAAAATAGCTCTATAACAATTTTACTTTTGTTTCAGATAAAGTTCTAATTTAAGTAGAATAAAAATTGTTAGCTTTTGCATAGCAGAACTACCGAAACATTGAAGCTTTTTGTTTCAAATCCACCTTAGGGTGCGAAAGTTACCTGGACAAGACAGAAATTATGGCTTAAAATGGGGTACATATGTGTGTCTAAATATTTTCAAACTTTTTAAAAAAAGACCCAAACTAAACACACAAGAACCCCCAAGGAGAAGATAAGAAAATTTAATGTTTATCTTGTTTTTCTAAACCTAATTGCAAAATGTATATTGTGGCTGCAATGAACTATTAAGTCTCCACGTAATAAAGTTTTCATCTTTGAGTAGGCAATTATAAAATGCTTAACATTTATTTATTTGTTTGCTTCTGAGACATTTTATTGCTGTGTAGTTCAGGCTATTCTAGACTCACTATCTAGCTCAGGCTGGACTCAAAACTGTGGATCCTCCTGCCTCAGCTTCCTGAGTGCTGTTGGTGACAGGTGTGTGCCACCACACCAGGTTTGAAAATATAATACTAATCCCTTTACTGGATTATTTTCCCCACTTATCTCAAAGGGATGGGGAAACAAACATAACTTTTTTAGGTTCACTTTGTTTGGTTAAAATTTTCCGCAATGAAAATTAGCAAACTGAGCTAGATGGGATGGATAAATATAGAAATAGAGCCAGTCAAATGGCCTGGTTTCCATGGTTTATAAAGTTTCCTAGCATGTTAATGCTTTGTGCTCTGAAGTCATAGTAGTAAAACACAAGACAACAGGGTTGAAAGCAGCAAGTTGTGGAGGAGCACAGGTTTGCCTTTTCACTCCAAGACTTCCTCTCACTTGTTGGCATTGGGAGAACTTGTTGAGAGCATTTCTCAGATGGTTTTCTCTTGATCTATAATTTACAGCTCAGTCTTTCCTTAGACTAGTGATGGCGGGGCTGGGGATTTAGCTTAGCAGGCATAAGTGCCTGCCTTGTAAGCGCGAGGTCGTGAGTTTGACCCCAGGTACCAATAAAAAAAAAAAAAAGCAAGTGTTAGACTAGTGATGGCGAACCTGTTAGAGCTCTGTGCTACAGATTTGCCATCGCTGCCTTAGACCAACATCCATCTCTCTTCCCTTTTTCTTAATGTAATGCCCCATAGATCGTGTAGTGCTGTTTAATTTATTTAAAAATTTAGCAAGTCTTTTTAATTGCACAATATTCTCTCTCTCTCTCTCTCTCTCTCTCTCTCTCTCTCTCTCTCTCTTTCACTGGGAATTGAATGCAGGACTTTGTACTTGCTAGGCAGGAGCTAGCAAGCTATACCCCGACTCCACAAAGTATTTTCTTAAAGACCTATTGATCATGTTATTTCTCCGGCTATATGCTTTTGAGTTTTTGGCTCATAGTCCCATTTTCCCCATATACTTTGCTATATTTAGTGCACAGTTTTAGAGGACGTGAGATTTTTTTTAGGCAGTATCTGTTTTTCAAAATTATGCTGATTACGTGAACTTATGACCCCACTCACATAGAATTTGTCATTGATAAAGTAAATGCATAAAACTCAAAGTAAAATACATAAAACTGAGCATGAAATCTCCAAAAATACACATCTGGGCATAAAAAATAGAGTGTCAGGGCAAATATAAACCAAATTATCAGAAACTGAGTGCAAATATATCATTACTTTGATATTGGTAGAATCATGGCTTTGATATAAATAATATTTGGTATAAATAATATTTATTTATATTGTTGATAAATGCATTGAAAATATAATAAAGAAACTATCTCAGGAGATATAACTCTCTAACCTAAATCACAAAAAGCATATTCATTTGTTTCAAATTAATCTTATCTTTGTAAAAGCAGGAAAAACATTTTAAGATATACATAAACATTAAAGCATTAAATGGTGGCACTATATTTAATAAAACAACTGAACTTATTGGTTAATTTACTTTCTAGTAGAAAAATATTAACTAATTTTAAAACAAAAAATAGCAGTAATTTAAGAAAACATGTGTAGTAAAAAAGCAAATCATTTAAAATATTGATAATGTTCTTATTCTTGGGAAGGCAAAGATTAAAATAAATTTGTAGGCTTTATGATAACAGGAAGCAATGAACTAATAAAATGTAAATACTAATTAGTTCACAATTAACTTCCTGAAGCATCTTTAAAGTGAAGTTAATGATAATAGCTACCTAAGGCATTGTTGGGCACATTAAATGAGATAATATTTCACATTGTGAAGCCCTTACCACAGTAATTCTTCACTAAATGCTGCAGTTATTCCAAATGGCAATTACAAATCCTATTGTTTAGAACACAGGTGTGTAAACTGTTCCCAACATTTTAATGTTTTGGTTATAGAGATGCTATATTTTTTTGCTGTGATGAAGTGTCACTCCCTTGAACTTGCTCTTTGAAAATAATGACTCTTTCATAAAGCCTAGATTAACCGCAATGAATCAAGCTCTCTCTCTAGTTCAGGTAACGAGCTAAGTGTTAATATGGATACAAATAAATGTAAAATAAGTGCCTAGGATTAAAATCTACAATCCAATCTGATAAAAAGATTTAGGAATGCTGGAGAGGCTGTGGGGCAAAAGGAACTCTTCTGCACTGTTGGTGGGAGTGTAGAGGTATGAACAGCTGTTTTGAAGAAAACAAAACATTATGGCAGCCATTGCTGATTTAATATCACCTTGCTTTGAAGTTCTACCATACTTCTATTCTTCTATTACCATTGGTTCTATCATGTTGTGTCTTATTGGGATTTTGATATACGTGATAGTATAAATAAATTTTTTTATGGAAAATGAGATATTATAATAGCCATTGATCATTCTCTGTTATTCGGTTCAGAATGCTCTGTAATTCTTTTATTCTTTTGAATGGTTTTGTACTGTTTTGTTATGTTTGATATTATTGTATTTGAAACTATGCTCAACTATAGCAGAGAAAGAGATATTTTGATAGCTACTTTTAATGTCCGGTTGTCTTGTTGTAAAGTGCTGTGTTGCTTATGTTGTTCTGTTCTGATCTGCTTTGTTCTGTCCTCTTTAAAATAAAAAAAAGAATTAGGAAAGAATGTGGTTTAGTTTTCCTGCAGTGTAATAGTTATTCAGTACTTAAACTCACATAACAGTTCTTACCCTTTCTTCAAGTCAAAATTAACTTTCTGCTCATTGTCAAGCTTAGCTTGAGTATTAGTCAGTGAATAGTTTACCTACTGCAGAGGCCCATATCTTGGTAATTTAGGAAGTCTTGGATGAGAAGATAGGAAAAAAGCTTGGAAGCTATGGTCTGTCATTACAGTGCATGAAGTGACAAAAGACATGACATAAAAGGCTTCAAACAAACAGAATTTCTTAATGTGTTTTTATGTTTCACCAGCATTATTGTTAAATTCTTTTTTTTTTTTTTAATACTGGGGATCAAACTCATAATTTCACACTTGCCAGGCAAGCACTTATGTCACTGAGCTAAATCCCCAGCCCTTTAATTCTGAGTTACTTCTACTAATTTGAATCTCTTCTAACTCTAATTTACCCTACACACAGCAGTTTAGATAAGGTAGTTTCCTCTTTTGCAAGAACACAAAGCAACTTTCTGGTTAGAATCATGTCCTATTTTAGATCATGAGGTTTATAATCATAGCATTTTATTAAACAGTGAACTGCTCTTACATTTCATTTATCTTTCTCTGCACTTGAACAAATATCAGCTCAGTGCTATTTCTTACTAAATAATACAAAAACTATTTGGAAAAAAACAAAATGAAAGAAGGACAGAAAAACAAAAAGAAAGGGTATGGGGAGATAGGAAGAGAAGAAAGAAGGGAGAGAAAAACTATTTCTTGATTTTTAATGAGTTCTTCTTCCCCTGCTTTTCTGTTGTTCTACAAATCTTCACTTCTGAACAACTCCGGTTTGTGAATCTGTCTGTAGTTCCCTATTCAAACACCTGAGAAAGAAAATCTGTCCAATCAATAAGTTGCCATTAAATATAGGTCTAGCCTATCTGAAACTCATTAAAAACTGAAGGCCAGACAAGCCTACAGATCAATGAAATAATGCCACATGTTAAGAATTAGAGCGTGCTCTGTGTAAGGAAGTTACTTTAAAAATTAAACTTTTAAATTTTAGAAAAATTTTAAATTTACAGAAACATTGTAAAGATTACACAAAGAGTTCCCATGTACTCCTCACTCAGTTTCCCTTATCAGAATCTCATATCAGTATGGTAATTCATTGTAATTAATAAACTGATGATGATATAATCAACCGAAGTCCATACTTTATTCAGATTTTTTTGATTGTTTTTACTCAGTGTCTTTTTCTGTCCTGTCACTCCACTCAGAATATTGGATTACCTTTAGTTGTCATATCTTCTTAAATTCCACGTAGCTGCAATAGTTCTTCCTCGTTGTTGAGGACCTTGACAGTGTTGAGGAGAGCAGGACATGTGTCCTGGAGACTGTCTCACTGCTGGGATTTACAGCATGTTTCTTTCCTGATAGGATTTGGGTTGTGTGTTTGTGAGAGGAAGCCCGCAACATCACATCAAGGGTACATACCATCAACATGACTTACTACTGTTAATATTGATCTCAAGCACCTGGGTGAGGTACCGATTTTTTTGTATTGTAAAATTACCCCTTTTGACCTCATTCTCTTACTGTATTCTTTCAGAGCAAGTCAGCATGCAGAGCCTATATTTAAGGAGTGGGAAGTTATGTTCCTTCTTTTTCAGGGCCAAATATCTACATAAATTACATGGAATTCGACACAGGAAATTTCTCTTATTTTTATTCAGTAAGTTATTTATATCAGTATGGGCTCATGGACTTTTATTTTATACTTTGGGGATGCTATGACACTTTATTTTGTTGCTCAAATTAATCCATAAGGAACTCTTTGAGTTGGCTCCTCTATGCCTTTTACATATTCCCAGCACTGTGCTGTTAAGTATCTCTTTGTTTTTTGTGCGACAAGATGTTCCAGAGTCATCTTGTGTATTTTCTGGCCCAGTCTTAAAATCAGACATTATTCCAAGTTCCTTAGTTCCTTATTGGAGAGTGATATTAGAAACCAAGGTTCGGGATCACGGTGTGCTCATAACTACGGGAGTGTCATTGCTTCTATAGCCTCTCGGTTGACAGAATAAGGAAATAGATGTTCGTGTTACTTTTCAATATTAACATAATTATACACAGAGGAAATTGAAGAAATAGTACAGATATATGTTTATCCAGATTCATCTGATAGTTATATTTTAGATAGTCACAGTACTATATAAAAATACAGAAGTTGACATTAGTAAAATATATATGGATAGCTCTATACTATTTTAACATCAGTTAATTCATGTTATCACCACTCAATAAAGATACAAAACTAGTCATAAAACACAATAATCTTCCTCTGGCTTTTCCTTTATTGACACATTCATCTCCTCATTGCCTTCCTAGTCATGATCCTCAAATGCTGGCAAACTGCTAATCTCTTTTCTTTTAACCTTATTGTTTTGAGACTATGGCATGAGTGGACTGCATAATATGGTATGAGTGGACTGCATAATATGTGAACTTATGAGAATAGATTTTTCTAATCAGAGATCTATTGAAGATGTATCAATAATTTTTCCCTTGCTATTTCTATGTAATATTCCTTTGTGTGAATATAACATACTTTAATTGATCTGTTCACCTATTAAAAGACATTTTGGTTGTTTTAGTTCTGAGAAATTTAAAATAAGGTGCTATGAATATTTATGCATAGGTTTCTTTTCTTTGTCTTTTTTTTTGTGGGGGGTGATACTGGGGATCAAACTCATGACCTTGCGCTTGCCAGGCAGGTGCTTATGCTGCTGAGCTAAATCCCTGGCTATGCATAGGTTTCTGAGTGTACATAAAATTTTATTTATCTGGGGTAAGTTCCAAGAATTATGATATTATTTCATACATAAGGCATAAAAAACTTTATCACACCACAGTATAACCAGTAGAGTTTCTGGGACATTCACAAGTCCCAGATTCTAAATGGCATCTTCTCTGTATGCGTCTGATTTCTGGCTCTGATTGATAAGATTTTTTTTTAGAAAATTCATATACATACAAAATTTTTTAGAAAATTCATCATTTTATTTTACAGCTCTTTCAAAGCTGTGTTTGATTGAGAATATGCACATATTATTTCACTGAAAGTTCCTAGAATGTGGGTCTGGGGACATATGAGTATTGCAATGATCCTTTCATAGAGTCTTTGAAGTCAAAATAATTTTCGTAACCATAAAGGCATTATTGGTCTTCTCATTCTCATTCTTTTCAGAGGCTACATGACATGCAGTGACATCATAACGGGTGGAATGTGTATTTGAGTATTAAAATTTACTGTCCTAATTCCTACACTGTACATCAGTGATACAACCCACATTAACAAAAGCTCTTGGGGCCCTTCATAGCAGTAAATATGTAAAAAGGTTCTGAGATCAATTAGTTTGAGATCAGTAGTTTCCATTATTTACATTATTGATTTTTTACACATTTGTATATTATTTAAGTTCTTTAATGTCAAGAGCAATAGTTTTGCAACACTTTGAAACTATCAATAGTGCCTATAACAGTGACATGATAACAAAGGAAGTGGTGGTAGACAATGAAATGGACTTGTAATGATAATATCGTATCTTTTTGTGACATATTCATGGGATGTAATCTATAAAAGAAATGACTGCTTATACCACAAGACAACAAGCCTAAGTCAACATGTGAAAAGGGTTTGAGGTAGATTTATTTGGGAGAGGTAGGAAAAACTGCCCAAATCATTTTATTATTTGCTCAAGTAACATCCTTTAGTGGAAAAATAGTAAAAATATAACTTACAATGGTTTCCTACCCAGTTACCCCCAGCACATATGCATATACAAAAGAAGCACTTTTCCCCCACACAAATAGTACCTGAAAAGCTTATGCAATAGTTTTCATGTGTAAAATTACAACAAATGCATGGAAAATGGAACCTCTCTTGTCTCCTCAAAATTTCCCTAGGCTACCTTTTAATAGAGCAAAGCAAATTGCAGTGAGTTAAACAGTAATTTTGAAAGAATAATTTATCCACTGCAAAAAATTAAAGATATATTAATTTATCTCTTATTTTGCATTAGATGAAGGACTAAGTTTTTGTAACATAAAGTTAAAATCCATGACTCTTACCATAGATTCAAAGTTAATACTGTTTTAATTTGGGAATTCCAAAATGATGTCTCAATGCCTAGCAATCCTCTGGCTCTGCCCTCAAAGGAAGGTGTTTGGGACATTAATTCTTTTTCTATTTTGACTAAATCGTGTGCTCTCATTCCCTTATCTTACGAAACAACTGAATTTGTAAACAATAAATTGCCAAATGTTCTGAATAAGAGCTTTGGGATGAGTCTATTCCAGTTTCTGAGAACCAGGCACATGTGCAGTGATGGGACACTCTGGTCTTTACCTATTTGAAGGTCAAAGTTTGACAAAAGAATGTTTTCCATTATTCCATTAAGAGAAAAATGTATTATATATGATTTTTAAAATGATACATTTCCAATCTTGTAACTAGGACCCCAAGTGTAAAAACTAGTTTGACAATGTTCATTTGACCTTTCTGAGATAGACTGTCTCCTCTTTATTGTACGATTTAGTTCTTTTATTTCCTTGCAATTCTTGTATGGCCCATCTCCTTTCTCCTGTTACAGTTCTTGCTTTTTAATTAGGTTAGTGCATGCTAATGCACAGCTGATTGTAGGGGAATATTTTAAGTTTTATTTTAAGTGCAATAAAATAGTCTTGTGCTAAATATTTGCAAAGGTCAAAATTTTTACATGAGAAAAGTGCTTCTACAAAGAATAAAAGGACATAATTGAATAACTTTTTAAATACCAAGTACTTGGTAGCTGCTCTGTGAATGGTTGTTGAGTGAGCTAAATTGAACAGATGTTGAAATTCTCTTACAATGTCTTCAGTTAACTTAGTTAAATATTTATCATGCACATTTTTTTGTGTCAGTCATTGTGCAGAGAGTAAAGAAACTAACAGAGTGAGTTTGTCCTTAAATACCTCAGACTTCAGAGGAGGAGACATTTCTTCTAAAGAGATACTTTTAAGATAAGATGATGGTAGATCGAAATAAATAGAGAACAAAATTTTGAGGTTTCCTAACCCAGCCGCAGAGAATCAGGTATGATTGCAAAGACACATTAACACCTTTAGTAACAACAACAACAAAATTCATGTGTGTCATTATGAAGAAAAAATTGAGCAGAAGAATAGTGTAGGCATAAAGAAGGCAAGAGTAAAGGCAGAGATGTAAGGACACAGTGAAAACAGGCTTAGAAAAGGATACCTGGAGAAAGGAAGGCTGTGAGGAGACTTGAACTGAAAATCCAATTCATTGGTCCAGGATGAAACCATAAAGGCAATGAAAGAAAGAGCAGTATTTAACACCATGATGCTCTTCTCTTGAAAGAAACCTCAATTTCTACAGTTGATTTTAGGGAGAGCTACCAAGTCCATGGTTATGGAAGAAGGAACAATATTCACTAGAACCCCAGGGGGCAGAGGCCTTCTCATCTGTGCCAATCTACCCACAAGTAGGGTCATATTTACACCAAGATCAAAGAGCCAATGGAACTTGCTTCTTCTGGGGCAGGGAGCACCCTCCTGAATGAATCTTCCATTTTGGAATGTCTTCCTCCATAGTGTGCTTGCTGCTATCCTTGAAGTCCGTCCTGCTTCTGGTATATCAAGGTGCATTTGGGCAGACACATCTTCTTGAGGTATAGCAATCTGGCAGAGTTTGAGGGACAAGGGGTAGAATTATCTGCTTAAACTTCTGTTCTAGGCCTAAATGTGGATGGACACACTGGTACTTCCTTACTTGCTTTCCATCCCCTCTCCCTTGTTCTAGACACTTTTGAAAGGATGAAAGTAAATTTTCCCTTCTTTCTCCATGGGGGATTACTCAGATCTCTGTTCATTAGGGGAATTAGAAAAAGGGTAAGGGAAATCATGTGGTTTGCATGGTGACTTGGTTTAAGGGTTTGTTATGGTTATACAGGTGAAGTGAAGAGGAAGTAAATGTCATTACTACAGAGGAGGTCAAGAAACTATACCTAGTGAGAGTGTGGCATGGGTTTCTCATGCGAAGGAACTGGAATTGAGATGAAATCTTAGTCCCAACTGCCAGGAACCTCTTTGAATTTTTAGGAATAATCTGGCAGAGTTTAAAGCAGTGTTAGGGAATAGTGAAACAAAGTGTGAATATTAGAAATTTTTCTTGTTGATATATGTTATGGATTAAAAACTGATGATCAACTTAACACCAGCTGAATTAAATCAGCATGGTGCTGAGCATAGCTGTTTCACCTGCGGAAAGTTCTCAGCATAAATAGAGATGTGGAGAAGACGAGAGACGTGTTGTGGGTTTCTCTAAGTGTTGCTGTTTGAGCCATTGGTTCTCCTGGAGGAGCTCATCATGACTAGCTTCCCCAGTGCGAGTTCAACCATTGTCATTGGAGGAGCTCGGGACCTTGTTGGTGAGAGTGGCTGTGAATCACTTTGGGGGAGCTCTGGTCCCTACATCAAGCATTGCTTCCTGGCTCCAGAGAGGAAGACATGTGCTGCTTAGTCTCCAGAACAAACTCATCATGCTGGCTTTCTGGCATATACTCGACTGTTCTTATCTCTGGAGGAGGAGCTCGGGACCTCGGTGTCGCTGAGAATAGCTGTGGTGCTTTTCAGGACAGCCCTGGTCCTTGTTTTGACCGTGACTTCTCGGCTCCATTGTACCCTCAACCTAGCAGCACAGCTCCTTCACCCCACGGGCATAGACTTTTTAGCTTCCACCACTGACCTTTGGGCTTTCCCAGCGCAGATCCATAAAACAGATTGGCATGAGTCCTTCTGGTGGGCTCTAGACCTCCAGCTGGACTCGTGGGAGGCATTGTAATGGGCTCTAGGTCTTCATCTGGACTCATGCAGGACACTGCTGTGGGATCCAGGCCGTTGGCTGAACATTCTGGGTCTTTAGTGTTGTGGACAGATTTCTTGCACTTTCTTGTGTTTTACTCTGGGTGACCATCATAAAATAATATTATAAATTCTGTGTCCTGATTCTAATTGTTCCCTTCACAACCCCTGACTACAATGATATATAAATATGCAAGGAGAATATTTGGAAGTAGCATATATTTTTTTGCTTACAACTGAGTCTAATGAGAATACCTGATGTCCTAGATGAATTTGTTTTCTAGGGTTGCTAAAATAAAGTGTAACAGAGTGACTTAAACAAAGACATTCCTGGTCTTACAGTTCTGGTTGCTTGGAGTACAAGATTAAGGTGGCTGTGAGGCTCCTCCTTAGGATCATGAAGAAGTCTCTCCCATGCCTCTCCCTTAGCACTGGGGGTTTTCTGGCAGTCTTTGACACTCTGAGTTGTTGGAACATCATTCAGGGATGCTATGTGTGTGTACGAACTTCCCTCTTTATGTCAGTACACCAGTCCTAGTGGGCGGAGGCCCAGCCTGATGACCTCAACTAATCACATCAGCAATTCACCTGCTTCCAAGTAAGGCCATATTCTAAAGTACTAAAATTTAGGATTTTAACATATTTTTTTTGGGGGGGTCACAATTCAACCATCACACAAGGTAAGTTCTAAAGATCTAGATTTTAGTTTTTGTTTTAAAAAACGTAACCCTGAAGGTGAATATGGTAATTCTTCTCTGTGATCTGAGCTGAGAGGCTGAACCAGGAAGATTGCAAATTTGGTCCTAATCTGACAATTTAGTAATGTCAGATTTTTCGCATCTCAAAAAACAAAAACAATAAATGACAACAAACATCAAAGAGAGGACACTAGGACTGTAGCTCTGTGATGGAGTAATTTCCCTATATGTATGAAACCCTGGGTTTAGTGCTGTAAAAAAACCAACATATTGGCTAGGAAAATAAAAATACTGTTACTAGCAAGTGTAGAACAGAATTAGTAACTTTTTCTAAAAAAAAGAAGTGACCAATAAAGTCAGATTATTTGTAGAACCTGCTTTTAGATGGAACTAGCATCAATCATGCACACTGCCCTCCTAACCCTTCAGCACATAGATTCACCCATCTACTGTACAAGCTTGGACAACTAAGGTATAGATCATGCTCCTAGGAAATTCACAATTCCAGGGCTAAAACAGATATACAAACATCCATAGAATATTTGTGATCGCTGCTGTTATGAGCTTTATGCCCTCATTACTACACTTTTATCTTCTAAGAAGCCAGTTAAAATTTCACTGTGAAACTTGCAGATGGAAGTTGCAGAGCAATTAAAGCAGGGACAATGGAGGCTTTTCTATAAAGCTATTCATTTTCTGTACAACTAAATTTTCCCATATGTTATTTTAAAACTGGACAGGCTCTTAAAAGAGAATATTCACTGTGCACAAATGAGTGGCTGTTTTATTAAGCCAAGATAATAAAGAGTTAGGCATGATGATTATAAGCTTTTGTGAATGTACATACACCAAGGGTTTGTCAGCCTTGGCGCTGCTGGCATTGGGGGCTAGATATTTTATCGTAGGTGGTTGCTCTGTGCATGTATGGGATATTTTAGCAGCATCCCTGGCCCCTCCTCATAGATGCCAGTAGCTTCTCCCTGTCCCTTGTTTGTGGCAAAATGACCTTCCCTTGTAACATTTCTACCTGAATGTCACGCTCCCATTACATCTTATCCAATTTGAAGTGTGCCATACTGCTCTGGTTTCCTCGTTGATCCTACCTTTCACTTAAAGCAAGTAAATCTGCTTCAGATGTTTGTTAGGTTTTTGGGGATCAAAGCATGGGCAGCTAATATCTGCACTCTGAAGGCTTAAGACATTGTATGAATGGCTTGTAACTTGAGCTAGCTCTCTAGACATCTGTATGATGGCCTAACATTTGATAAAGAGAATGGAAACTCATAAAGGAAACCAAGAAAGGATGGAGACATATTAGACTAGAATGGTTTAAATGGTTTAGGGTATATTTTTATACTTTCCATATCACTGCTGATATATACCAGCTTTGTTCTGAGCTCTTGCCAGAGTATTCTTGTAAAACTGAGGTCTTGGGTAATCCAGCACTTTGTCTTATAATACCACGGTCGGGGATGTGAATATTAGACTACAGGCCCAACGCAGGCCTACTGGAGTGTAAGTTTTCTATGAAGATGCCAAACATTATTAGCTTTCACAATTGAAAAGACCCAACTCGACTATCAAAACTTGAGTGATTTGCTGACAACAGCCCTGGCACAAATAGTTCTCAACAGCAGTTATTTTACTGAGCTGAACTTTCTTAACACATCAGATCATTACTCTTAAGTACAAATACGTAGTCTTAGTGGAGTAACGGGGCATAGCCTGTATTGGATTTTGATAGTTCTGGCATTTGGTTCAGTAGCAGCTTGACCCTGACTTAATTAGTCTGACAATTCCTGCTGGCTGTTTAATCAAAATCCTGCAACTTTCAACTTCATCAGTAATTTAGTTCATTTGTCTTTATTATGATTCCATGATTACTTCTGGCTGGAAGACTAGAATTTTTGATAATTGTAATGTTAGTGATGAATAGCAATAATAATGCCTATGTGAAAAATATGCATTAGTATATCTACTATAACATTGTGAGCTTCAAAAATATATTTCCTTGAAGGAAAGAAGATAGCAACTCTTTCCCTAACACATAAGCTATCTTTTCTGTGTGTTCATCATCTAAATTATCACCTATGATAGAAAAACATTCAATCTAAGAGGAAAAAACCAGTTTCTTCCCCAAAATAATTTTAATATTTTTGAGAGTTATACAAATAACTATAAGTTGAATAGGATTTTTGAAAGGAACTCTTCCAATTACTTCCTTAACAAATCGCTTACATTTTCCATGTTTCCCCCAATCTTGTTTACATGCATAACCAATTTTATATAGTTGTAATTACACTGCAGATTCAATTTTGTATTCTGCTTTTTTCACTTAGCATTATTCTTCCATAATAATTTAGAGAGTTTTATTTACGGTTATTTCGAATGTAGAGAATATAATTTTCTAAACTGTACTTAAGTGCTCAATTTAAATATTTTAATGACCAACCCCAATCATTAAATGTGGTCTAGATAAGGGTGCGTTATAGTTAATGCTTAACATTTCAGGAAGCAACTTGCATATACATTAGATTAAAGTCAAATGTTATATTCAAATGGAAATGAGGACATTAAAAACTGGTTGTCTTTATGTATTTAAAAATTTTTCACCATTCAGATGTACTTCTAGAACTGGTTAGTACAGCTGCAAAAATTTTCATGCCCTGAACTAATCCAGCCAGTTGTAAAATTGTAACTTTCTGCAGATGACTTAATATGTGCACCTCATTTATACGTGAACTTGCTATGATTCAGATAGCCTTATCCTAAATGATGTTAAGAAATTGTTCATTTTCTGTGTCAGCAAAAAAAGAGGAAAGGCCAACCACATTTCGCCTGAAGAGAGTCATGTCAGAACTGACATCTTGGCAGAGACAAAAATGCAAGTACAATATTTTAACAGGGCATACTAAAACTAATGAACTGAGGACCAATATACACTTCTACATTGTATTAAAGCAGCATCTAGTGAATTTACAAATGTTAAAAGACATGCTTTACTAGTTGCTGTAGGAGTCCTATTTCATTTAGTTTATCAGCTAAAAAATAAATTTGTTTCCCTTTTGTGTAGTTTTTAACCCTTGTTTTTAAATTACGGTTTGGGAAGATGTATTTGAAGAATTAACTCTTCTTAATATACAATAAAGAAAAATTGACTATCTCTACAGAGTTATTGAAGAAATACAAAATCTAAACAATGAATTTTTGGCTTGATAAACTAAGTAGCCAATAAGGGCATTCATAAGCAAAACTGTACTTTAATCTGAACGCTAACATATAACTTGGATTATTGGATTATTCTCAGTATATTGAAAAGGCTATGTCTTCTAAACTTGCTGTGTATAGAACCTTATTAACATATGGGGTCCAATTTTACTTTTTGTATTGTTTGCGTGATTTTCTTACCCAGAAAATTTACAGAATAGTAGTAGAATTGATTAAAGGTATACTAACTGGAAGATTAAGTTTGAATGGGTTGTTTTTCCTGGAGCAACTAACGTGCTTATTGACTACTTTCTTTTGGTGCATTGGTTACTCTAATGGGGCAACAAAAGCAACTTCAACCAATCTCTTCAATGTTCTCTAGAACAGAGGTTCTCAAAGTATGGCCCCCAAATCAGCAGCATCAGCAGCACCTGGGAAATTGTTGCAAATGCAGATTTTCTTTCCCTACCTGGGGTCTACTTCATTGGAGAACTCTGTGGATGCAGCCCAATGATTAGTTTTAACAAGATGTGGTGTTAATTCTAATAAAAATAATAAAGCTGACATTTGAGAAATAATATTTTGGAAGTAGCTTAGAAGAAAGAAGATAAAAATTGGATTTTTTAAAAGGAAAAAGTAAACAAATTTACTCTGGCTTCAGGAAGAAACCTCCAAAATGTTGTGGGTATACTGTACCAGTTTACTAAAACAAGTTTCAGTATTACTAGTGTTGTACATACTTAACAGAGAATCAAGAATTTCTTTAGTGTGTCAGATTCATTGGTCAGCCAAAAAAAGGCCGTTTTGTGACCTGTATTTACAGTCACGTGTACAGACAGGAGACTAGGCAAGGTAGTTCTCTTATTAATTAATCAACACAGTAATTGTACATATTTAGGGGATGTAGTGTGACAATTCAATATATGTATATGATCAGTGTAATTTGCATATCTATCACCTTAAACATTAGTTATTTCTTTGTGGTTAGGATTTTCAAAATCCTGTTTGATAGCTATTTTAAAATATACAATTAACATATTGTCAACAATAGTTATGTTACTGTGCAATTCTTCCTACTATGGCAAGTTCATTCTAGAGGCAGCCTGAAGTAGAAAGAGATGCATCTCCCAAAAGTCTGTTAGTTAAATCATTACTTTATTTAAACATTTAAAATTTTGCATATTGCTTTGTATATTCTACTTAACTCCCTTCCCCAGAATGTCTGAGGATATGTATAGCTTACATCCACTTGTTTTAGAAGAATGAGTATTCAGTCTGGAGTTATAAAGTTGAACCAGCTCTTTAAATTCCTCTCCTCTTTTCACCCTGGAAGATAATATACAAAAGAGCTTTGAAAATAAAAACAAACAGTGTTAATCAATTATAAAGTAAAAATATGAAAAACATTATTACCTTCTTTTTCAATTCTGATTTTAAAGCCTGAAAAGTATTAGCACACAGATTGGAAAAGAGATGATTTCTCCAGTGGGATTCTAAACACCCTGGATTTGCTCCTCAAGAATTTGAAGGGTTACCTGCAGCTGCAAGTTAGGTTCTGGGCAATTGGAAGAGGGGCTTTGCTGGAAGGCACTGAACAATCCCATCCTTTCTTCTGGGCCTACAGGTTGCAACTTCTTGAAGACAGGACCAGATGCTTCCTTATAGATTTGCAGTGTCCTTGTGTTCAGGACAAACTGCAGCAGCCAGTGTTGCTATGGTTTGAGAGATGCCTCTGAAACAAGTGTTGCCAATATAATGGTATTAAGAGGTGGACCTTTAAAGAGGTGATTACCATAGATTGTGAGGGCTCCTCCTCATGGTGGGATTAAGACCATTCTACAACCATTTCACCCAACTCTTCTACCCTTTACCATGTCAGGATGTGTAAGAAGGCCCCCATCAGGCAAGCACATGCAGTTGGCTGGACCTCTCAGATCCCCAGACTGTGAGGAAATAAATTTCTGTTCTTTGTAAATTACCCAGACTCAGGAACTTTGATACAGCAGCACAAAACAGGCTAAGATATATCTATCTATCTATCTATCTATCTATCTATCTATCTATCCATAGTTTTATTCTTATATTATTCTTATATATTATATATCTTATTATATCTTATATATTATATATCTTATTTTATATATATTATATATTATCTTATAAGATATAGTATATCTAATATATCTAATATAAGATATATATTATATCTTATTATTATATAATATATCTTATATCTTATATCTTATATCTTATATCTTATATCTTATATCTTATATCTTATATCTTATATCTTATGTATTCTATAATATATAAGAATATATATATATATTCTTCATGAATGAGTTTGGCAGTGCTTGAGGGGAGTTAGGAAGGCCTATTTTTATCACACCATTTAAATTTCTGTTCCTCTTCTTGCTTCTGCTACTCTTCCATGCTTTGTTTTTTGCCTCATTACTTTCTAACATTCTGTATAATAAACTTTATTCTTATTTCTGTTAATCGTCCACAAGGAGAGAGATTTTTGCTTGATTTTGTCTCCATTTTATCTTCCAACAAAAAAACCCCTAAAACAGTGCCTGGTGTAAGGAGACAGTCAGTAGTGACTGACTGACTGACTGACTGACTGACTAACTTATGAATGAAGACCTGATGTCACGGTGAGTCATTTATACATCATTCAGGAACTATCCACCAAACACTGTTCTCTGCCAGGCACTGTGCTACTGTTGTGGCAAATAGTCCAATAGCAGATTCTGCCTACTTTCTGAGTTAACAGTTTAGTATCATCTCCTATCCATTCTAAGCCCTACTGCGTTCTCCTCACCTGGAGAGGCAAGATGTCTGTTACAGGTGTGCTTCTCTCCTGCACCACAATGATACCAGCAAAGAAGGGAATGGCATTTCTCAAAGTGTGCTCCTAAATCAAGGGTTACAGTTAGGGTTAGGGCATCACTCAAGAAGTTATTAGAAATAACAGCGTCTCAGCTCCTGCCTGGAATTGTTGAACCAGCTACTCTGGGTGCCCAATGATCTGTACCTTCATGGGCTCTGTAGGTGATTCTGATACATCAGTTTGAAAACTACTGTGACAGAGGACCAAAGCTGCTTGGTGGGAGTTTTTCTTTTTGGTTTATTTATTTATTGACATAATGGTGGTTAAATCCAAAGGGGCTTCACCCTGTGCTACGTCCCCAGCCCTTTTTTTTTATTGATTGATTTATTTTTATTTTGAGACAGGGTTTCACTAAGTTGCCTAGGCTGGGCTGCAGTTTGGGAGGTTCTTGTCTCAGCCCCCTAAGAGCTGGGATTACAAGCTTGTACCACTATGCCTGGCTTGTTGAGAACTTTTAACAAAGAAACTGACATATGGTGGCAATTCAGTTATCCAGTTCATCTTATGTGGCATGTAGCAATGAGGTATTAAAAACAGAAAAAGAGTTAAAGGTATTTGAATTTTTTTCCCATTGCTGTTCTATCAAATCACCAACAATATAGGGATTTAAAATGATGCAAATTTATCTTCCAGCTCTGGAGTCCAGATCTTAACTATATTCCACTGTGTCACATCAAGGTGTCATCAGGTTGTGTTTCTTGGATGGGCTCTAGAAGTTGCCTGAGTTTTGGCTGTGTCACTTTCCTTCACTTTCAAAGCCAGCAGCACAGTCTCTTGAGTTCTCTCTGACACTAACGCTCTTGCTTCTCTGTTTTACTTAGAAGTACCTTTGGATTACATTGTTCCTGCCCAGCTAATCTAGCACAATCTGCCCATTTTTAGACTTATAATTTGAGGATACCTGTGAGGTCCCCATTGCTGTGAAAGGCACCATGCTCACAGGTTCCATGGATTAAGATGTGCCCATCTTTGGGGAGGACTCAGCCAAGTACTGTATTCATTAAGTGAATAAAACAGGGAATAGCTCATGTTTGAAGAATAGATGACTTCAGAATGTCAAAGCAATGGCTTGTGGAGTAACCAAAGCAACAATTATATATTTAGATCAGAGAAAGGCCTTTAAGATTTATTAAAAGCCCATTAAAAATGAAACATTTTATGTGGTTAGTCATAATAAAGATACTTACATGTATTACATTTGTGGTGACTGAAACTATTGATCATCGGTTGGTTCTCAGGGCAGGTGGGATGGCCAATTCCACTTGGAGTACTTGAAGGATTCTAGGAGACATTGCTAATCTAAAATATAGTTCTGTACCTCTACTGGCAGCATTAGCAAGCTCTGTACAGAATGCCTTTGTCTCTAAAGTGGAGAAGCATCTAGAGCAGCAGGTGTCTAAACAAGGCTTGAGCCAGTCCTTCACTCAGACACAACTGGTATGTGACATTCAACTAAAACGGACTTGACTGTCTGGAAGATGAAAAGCCATAAACATGGAAGCCTAAGGCACTATTTACCAGCATTATGAGGATTAGTTTCCTTTTCTGTACTCTGTAAAATCCAAGATTATTATTCTTGCATCATAGAGTTAGTGTGTGAATTAAAAGACATAATGCATCTAAAACACTTATCACAAAGCTTAGAACATGATTCTTTCATAAGTGTTGTGCTTATTCGTGTGTTATTGTCAATGCTTTTATTATTATAATTTTTTAATTTTGAGGAAGATAAATAGAAATGCTGTAGCTTTGTTGTTCAGAGGTGTACATATTAATATTTAACAGTATCTTATGTGATTATGTTTTCTTCTCTTAACATACTCCCTGAATTGAAATGAAAAAGAACAACTCCATGAATGAGGCAGGCAAAAGATTCAGAAATGGAGGTTGTGATGGAGAAACTTAGGATAACTGAAGCTGGCATTGTGACTCAGTAGTGGAGCATCTGTCTTGCATGCACAAATCCCTAAATTCAGTTCCCCGGTATTCCAAAAAATCTTGAGCAAAATAAAAGACATGTAACAAGAAAGAGGGAGATAAAGCTTCTTGTAAGTGGAAGGGATCCAGGAGTTAGAGGGAGGGAGAGGGAGGAGAGAGGAAAGGGAAGTAAAAACAATTAAGAGGTATGTACCAACCCCCCATGATGAATGTAATTATTATGTACTGCAAACATGTGCTAACAAAAATGAAATTTAAACATGTACCGAAGCTTTGCTGAGTCATTCCAGGTATAATGTCCGCCCACTGTGACTCAGTCCACGTCTCTGCCTATGTGGGTGATCAGTGAATGTTTATTGCATGATTTCTCTTCCTTTTGGTGAACCCTCATTAGGTTCTCAGGTCACAGTGCCCTTCTGACAACACTAAAACCTGGGGTGACCACAACTTCTGCATTCAAGTCTCTGGGACTAAGTCTCAAGTTCATGCCACTCTCTTTGTAAAGTCTTTCCTGAGCCCTCCAAAATAAAATTTGCCTCTTTACTTCTCTACTGCCAGTCTACACATTTCCTTTTCATTATCTGTACTGCTTTCTTTCCCCACTTTCACAATATTTAAGCTTATTGAAGAAAAGGACCTTATTCTATTCACCTTAGTAGTTCAGAGCTACTAAACTGAGTGATAAGGTTTCAGTAGAGGCTTTCGCTGGGGACCCTTTCGCACTGCTGGAGGTATCACTACCATGGAAGGTGCAGTATGTCGCTGGAGCCACAGTGGATGACTGCGAAGGAGGGCTGAAGTCCTGGAAGGCAGGTGAATAAACCTGTACATTAATTAGAAGTGATAGAGACAATAGCCTTTTAAAGAAAAGAGGCAAAGAAAGGGATATGAAGGGTGAGAATGAAATGTTTTATGGGCTATTATTCTATTCCCAGTGAATGACAAAGAGCATTGATGTAGGGACCTTGAGAGAGGTTGCTATGGTTTGGCTGAGTGTCCCCAAAGGTCTCTGTATTAAAGGCTTTGTTCCCTGCCCATGGTGCCATTGCAAAGCGGGTGAATCTTTAAGAGATGAATCCTAGTGAAAGGCTCTCCAACCTTCAGGGTATGCCTTTGAAAGGAATATGGGGACCCAGCTCCTTCCTGGCTCTCCTTTTGTTTCCCAGGTGTGATGAGATGAATGGTTTCTACTACCATGTGCTCCCGACATGAACTGCCCCCTCCCCACAGGCACAAAAGTAACAGGGCCAACCCACCATGACCTGAAAGCTCCAAAACCGTGAGCAAAAAAACCCCATTTCCTCTGATTAAAAAATCTCAGGTACAGTGAGATCTCAGTTCAGAAACTTAATTTGTTTTATGATTCTGGGGAAAATGACTGTGTTTGTATTTGTTACCCATTGTGGAGTTAGTGAATATAAGCAAAATTTTGTCACTTTTGTTTGAGAATCGAATTGTTTGCAAACACAAGCATTTGTGAACCGAAGTATTACTGAATTTTGTTAAAAATAATGGGAACTTGGCTGACACCGAGACGCTTCAAGATCCTCCATTTTCTCAAACTCAGGATTTCCATACTAGTTATATAGCTATCTCCTTCCCTCTTGTTTCAAAGAAAGATGTATTATTTTTTCTTTTCAAGAGTGATCTTACCACACTTGATGTTAAACCTCATTTTCTTGTCATCTTGTTTCATCAATTCAGTGATTTATCTTCTCTTCCCATTTCAATCTTTTGTTCTACTCTTGCTTCATTGTCCATCTTCCCTTCTCTAAAGTTAGCCCTTCCTTTGAGGTTGTTACCTTTTTGGAGTTTTTGTCTAAATCATCTTTTCTCCTTCATTGCTAATCAGGTTGTCCATGTTTCTGCCTCCATCTCTTCAGCATTTAATTATTCAACTACCTAGCTTATCAATGGTCTCCTAATCACAAAATACACGATCATATCTTAGTCCTCAACCTGCCAAACTTCTCTGAAGTATCTCATGATGCTCTTTGTCAGCAGTATTACCAACGGCACTTCTGTCTAGAAGTATTCCACCATAATTAACTGCTTGGTTAAGTAATATTTTCTCAAAATATGAATTTTTTTGTCAAAAACATGGCTATCAGAATTTTTATCTAGAAATACTCCATAGTAATGACCTATAGGTTAAGCACTTTTTATTGAGTGGTTACTATGGACCAGCACCATTGTAAGGACAAAAATGGAGAGTCAATATAGTCTTGGCCTTGGTGGAAATTGAACTTTAACTTGTGGGTGAGACAGTCAATTCATCACTCAGGTAATGCAACAACAGTTGTAATGAAGGGCCGCCGTGCATATCTTCCCTAGGAAGATGTGACCTCGAGGAAGTTGGGCATGACTGCTGGAGCAGAAGGCTATTTAGCTGATATCTGAGGCACGTGCAGGTGCTGACTATACTAAGGGAAAAGTGATGAGTGGGTGAGCAAAGAGAGCTACAAGTCCAATTTATTAGGCGTAGGAGGAAGCATGAAGCATACGAGGGACTGAGGAAGAGTCCTTGGTTGGGCTAAAGAGCATAGGGATATCAGGAGGGAGCTGAAGCCGGAGCTGGTTCAATCGGGCTTCATAGGACATGTTAAGCAGTGACAAAATAGAGGAGACATTGAAGAATTTTAAGTGGGTAGATGGCAAAATAAAATTCATGTTTTGAAAGATTGTCCTGGTTGCATCTGACTAGACTACAGGAGGGCAGAATGGATGGGGCTTAGTAGGAGGTTAAGGCTGTTATATAGTGCAAGCAAGAAATGGAGTAGCTTAAACTAAACAAGTGGTGGCAAAAGATTAAATCAAATAACTGACCTGTCAGTGCTTGGTACTCAAAGGCAATCAATAAAAGTGGTCCTCCTATTTATTGAGAGACATCTTCAAACAGTCCAACTATTCTTTGCCACCTGCGAGGAGCCCTTGGAATATAAGTACCCAACTGCATTCTTCCCCAACTCCTTGACATTGTCACCTGATTTGCATTGCTTATCTCAGTATGCTGCCCTGCCTTTATCTCTCACGACATTTATCATACTGCATTGCATTTACTGGCTTGCTTGTTCTTCACCTCCAATAAACTTCAAGCTTCTCAAATGTGGGCAATTATTAATCAGTAATTCACAAACTTCAGGTGCATGGGAATTGCCTTGGGATTTTATTAAAATGCATGTCCTGACTCATTAGCCGTAAAGTTGGGTCTGAAATGATTCATTACTAATGAGAGCCAAGTGTTGCCAGTCGGGTGCCCTAAGGGGATCACTGTGGGTAGGAAAGTCTTTATGCAGCTTTTTACCCAGATGCTTAGCACAGTGTCAGATACATCGCAGACTTGGTAAGTGTTTGTTAAGTGAGTATAGCACGGTCTACTTTTCCAAACTCATCTGCTAATATTTCCCTCCATATACCTAAATGCCCAGCTACTGTCCTAGTATCACTCCATATTTTCAGGTTTTTGGATCAGTTTCTTTGCTTACTGTGTTACTCTCACTTGGAGACCCCACTTTTAGCTCATCTGGAAAATAGTTCCCACCCCAACTACTACCTCTTGTGAAGGCTTTCTTGATTTTTTCTCTAGGGAAGTAATTTATGTCTTTCCCTACCCAATTTCTCTTCCTCACAAAAGAAATAGAAAGTGACCATATCTGTTTTGTCATCTGTTTTTTAAAAATGTACTCTCTTGTGTTACATTTGCTCCTGTTCAGATCTTGTTCCGGTTGCCATACCCAACACTAGAACCTCCAGACTACATGCACCTTAGTGGAAACAAAGTCTAAATCATTTAATTTCTAGTTATTGTTTATAGGATCCAAAAATATTTATGTAACAAATGAATCAATGAACATAGGTGAAGGAGTCAAGGCAAACTTTGTTAAAAAAAAAAGAGCTAAGATCTCAGCATTTTTTCCTAAATTCTCATGTCAGAGTAGCTCAGGAGAATTTAGAACTATCAGACATAGCTTGCAGAATCCAGATAAGCCGGTGGATAGCTAGGAATTCATATGGAGAAGAGTGAATGCCACGTTTATCAATGATGTGCATGATTTTGTTTTGGATATTTACAGTGTGAAGATGGAGCAAGGAATGTCCTGCTGTCACATCTCTGCCCTCCTTATTCTTCCTACTCAGGAGATATAATCACCCTGAATCATCTTGACACCTGTTTTTGTGAAAATACTCCTTGTGAATATAAAACCAGTGTTCCAGAGAATGATTCAGTGCTCTAATCTGCAGTTCTTTAACCAAAGGTCAGGGAACTTGAGAGTTTACAGAACAAAGTGACTTTGTTCCTTGGGATATAATGTCCCAGGTTCCAGAAATACAGTGATTTTCTACAGGCTGAATACAAATTTAGTCTCAAAATAGAATCACATGCCCATTATATAAATTGAGATTATGCTTTTAAACCAACAAAGAATTCTATCTACCCTGTTTTTAAGTTTTGCCTTGTAAATGAAAGATCAATGGACCATATTTAAAAAGAATTATCCTACCACTAGCTTATTTCATGGCTATTCATGGGAAACAGGCTACAACTTTCCCACTTGAAACTTCTATATGTAAACAGTATTGTGTATCTGAGAAAGGCGAGGCATTATTGACTTTGGTAGGTCAAATTGTTTTCATCAATTCTTTTTATATTATCAGTTTTCATCCTATTAAGATAATTTTTCTCCAGTTTGTATTTCTCAACTACAGTATTTCAGAAGCAGTGGTACCTAACTCAGTGGATCTTCCACATCTGTCCACCCTGTTTCTCTTCCAGTTTTGTTCTCTGAGCTCTTATCACTAGCCAGATCAACTCAGTAAGACTGTATTTGTGTAATACAGTTTGTAAATATCTACTATCATTCCTTTGCCTTTGCCACTAGAGAAGGTATTTAAAGAAAAATTGAGAATAAGTAAACAATTCAGATCATTTTTTCTTTGAAATAGAAGTATTCACTTGATCTTCTGCATTTGTATAAAAAAAGGTTGAGTCACAAGCAATCAAGATTTGCCAATATTTTGAAAAACACATTTATCAAAATGTTAAACTGAGCAGGATTTGAAGCACTGAGAAATACTGAAGAGGCTGGCTGAAGAAGGGATGGAGATTTATTAGCCAGAGTACTTACTTAGAGCAGACTTTCTCCTGAGAAGTTTATTTTAGGATTGCACATAGGTCAACCATTGCTACTCCTCTCTCATCACCCGCTTCCAATTTGCTCTAAGTTTTTGAGTGCTGTTTGGTAAATTGTTGTGATGAAGGTCTCTGGGCACTCAGGTGGCTGTGGTTTGTTTGCTAAGTCAGCTCCTGTGCTACTCCCTGCTTTTCTCCCACCATTTCCTGCTCTGGCTTCTCTCCCTACTGGTGATTCCAGTCCTTCCCACCCGCTCTTCATCTCCCACAGCGGGGTCTTCCCAGTTCACTAGGTCCTCATGAGCTGGTGGAGCTTTAGAAATCATTAAGCGACAGGTGCCACAGCATACATCATATTGGGCTCCCTTTGTCACATAAAGGAAACCACTGTTCTTTCAAAGAGTTAGAGTATTTTTGGACAGATTAAAAAAAACACCAAGTGCTGTGATTGTCTATGAGGTTAAACTGTCATCTCAGTTGATACAATTTTGGGAACATGTTTATTACAGAGAAAAATGTCTTTTCTGTCGAACGACTGGCTGATCTGTTTCTTAGTCTTTCACCTCGACATTTCTCTTCACTGCTTGCAGGTATTTTTGTGAGCCTTTTGCCTATTTTCTCCAAACTTTGATTTGACTTTCAAAGTCTAGTTTTCAGTGAGGTAAATAAATAAATAAAAAGCTTGCTTATTATTCTGTCATTATTGCTTTATCATCATGGCATGAAATACTGAATAATGAGGATGCAAACACCCATTTTATGGGCCTATTGCAATCTTCCCTGTATAATTAATATCTATCATTAGATGGAAGTCATATCATTTGCAATTTGATGCAGCTTTCTTTAGACTGTCTTGATGACTCCAAGGTAGTGCACCTGTTGCTTGTCATCAGGTTTTATTAAAGGTGACCAGCCTTTTACATATGATCCTTCACTATTCATCTCCTCAAAGAGCCACTTGCCATGGCAAGAAGCAGCCCTGTTATAGCTTCTTTGCATAATAAGGCCACCTCTCCCTCTTTCTGTTTCCTTGCCTCCCACCAGAAGGAAATATTACCTCTGTCTCGCTGATAAGGGCATTCGCGTTGGATGGCATTGTTATAAAGCACAGAGAATCGGAGGTGCATAAATCTAACACGGACCCATAACAAGAACACGTCTCAGACTAGGAGGAGAGCATTCTGTTAGAGCTCTTTGTTTTATCCTTTTCCCGGGAAAGGAGAGTTGTTGCTGACATTCAAAACACAGTTCCTTATAATAGTTTCTTATCTGGTTGCTTCATTACACAAAGTCAGAGAGAAACTGGGTCACGCACTCACAGGGTTTGCAATTGGCTAGGGTTCTCTAGTCTTTTTGTTTTAGGTAGCTGAGATTGTTGCTGAGCTCACGTCATGACAACACCCCTTTGAGTCCCAGTGCTCTCAAACACTGTGACTGCTTGCGATGGGCCAGTGGAGCCTGCCTGCACATCCATCACCACCATGGCACTGGCAATCCCAATGGCATGCTCTCCTGGCGGTGGGTCACTGGTTCTGCCCTCACCTATGAAGAATGTCCCATTCTTTCATTTGGCATAGCTCTCCCCTGACCCAGAACATTGAGGATGAATAAGCACATCCTAAAACACAGAAAGATCTGGAAACTAAATGCCTCCCTGCCACCCACACAATACATTGCACAATTTCCTTATTTATACAATTTATAGCCCTCCTCCTGCGTTTCCCCTGATTGCAAGGTTTCACTAGAGCAATACTTTCGAGGAATGAGACAGCATGCTAACGGCTATGCCTGTGAACATCATGTGATCAAGACATATGCTTAATGTTTATATAAAATGTTATTACAATAAAAGACACATTGTTATTAATCTCCATCAAAACTTTACCCCTCACCTCAGTCACATTTGCCCCATCATTCTTGCCATTTTCTCAAGCAGTTCTGGAATTATTCTTGCATGAGTATTTTTAGTCACACTGCCGTGGCTGCCTCAGTGTCCTGAATCAATTTAAACTGTTTGTCTTTTATGATCTTTTTGGCTTTGGGAGAATCAGAAGTCACACAGTACCATACTCAGTGAATATGGTAGATGAAGACACACCACAAAGTTTTTCTTTGACAGAAATTGCCATAGAAGTAAACTATAAATTGCTTCAGAGAGTGGCAAGGATGCTGGGATATGTTTGAAAGGAGAGAGAGTGTTTTGAGGGCAGTTAATGACGATGTGCCTTTACTGTAATATGTTTTTAAAATTTAAGTATTCACTGTAGTTTTTTTTTCCATACCTCATAATTTGTATGATGTATTTGTGAAAGTGCATTGTCAAAGCTAGATTCTAATAATCAGTCTTAGTTTAGCAGATAAATCTTTTTTTCCTTTGGTTAAAAGTTACATTTTATACCTTGTATACCTGGCGAATTTTTTTTTTTTTGATTTTGCTAGATTGGTAGCTAGATTTGCTAGATTACTAGCTAGATTGTTTCTAAGGAAATAGTCTCTAGGAGAGCTGAGGTTTGACTTCCTTGTCTTGGGTCTCTTTTTTTCTTATACACTTAACAGACTATTTGTCACCTATAAAATGAGAATAAAGGTATCCATCTCCCCTCCAAGTTTTCCTAAGTGAATTCATGTGGAATGATCATAGCTCATAGGAATTAGCTTCCCTGGAGAGGAGCAGACTTGGGTAGAATCAGCTCTGTCTCATGAAAACTACATGAAGTTAGGCAAATATTTAATCTCTCTAAGTCTTATTTGTGTTCATAAAAATAAGGATAACTATTCCCACTAGATTAGATTTTGGTTAAGGATGAAGAGAATTTGTATCTTTAAAATATCAGGTACAGGTAACCAATAAGTATCAGGTATAGGTGACAAACAAATACTAGTTCTCATATAACAAATTGTTAGAAACAACATGCAAAACTGAAAATCCTAAATTTGCAAAGAGATAAACTTGAAATTTGATTCTATACTTACTAGCACTGTGGCTTCTCCTTATATAAATTACACATATTTTTGAGCTTCAGTTTTCTGACCTATAATGTTATTAGATTACTGTGAACATTAAGTGAAAAAAGTTATATCAAGTGCAGGGTGTGTAGTTAGTATAATTTCCCCTCTCCTTTTTTTTTTTTTTTTTTTTTTAGGTTACTAGAAGTCAAATACTTAGACTAAAAAAAATAAAACAAATACCTGTAACACTATCATTTTGACATTGTTAACCAGAAGAGAAAGTTAGGTAAAAAAGACTGTGTCTCAATCTCAAAGGACTCAGTCTTATCTGAGATAAAGAAACAGCAACCAGGCCACAACCCCATAGCTGTTGAGATCCGCTGTAGAGGCAGAGAGGATTATTTATAAAATGCAGTCATTAAGTAATAAAGGTCTGACCAAGGAATGAAAGTCCTTTGTTGATAAGCTTCAAAAAAGAATCTGGGTGTAGTTGTTGGTTTTTCTCATAGACCACAAAGTTGGAAAACAATCAATGTCTCTTGAGTCTGTGACAGTTCTGGAGAAACCAACTTCAGGCACAGTGTGACATCTTTCTGGACTTACACAGTAAATGATCAAAGCGAGCAAAACAGTCTCACCCCTTATTGGCCTGCCAGGTTACTGAACACTTTCTGCTTTACTTGGAACTTGAGATTTTATTGTGAAACTCTGCATTTTAAATCTTATTTTTTTAAGTTACAAGAAACTATAGAGGGAGCTTATACAACTAGGAATTAATAAATTAAATTAAGAAAAAGAGCACAGTATAAATTCTCACCCTAAAATACAGGGTAAAATCAGTAAATCCAGAGCAAGAGTTTGAGGAACTGAGGCTGATTTTGTTAAACTTCAGTGATTGCCAGATTCCACCTCATGAATAAATTCTAAACAGTAAAGACCAGATATCTATGTTATGCCCTCAACTTTCACCCGAGATTCTGGACACATTTCACTAATATTAAATATTGTCTCCAGCGGACTTATTCCCTCTACTGTGTTCTTATGAAAACAATAGAATAGTCAGGTTGTTCTATGGCAGAGAGAAGGAGAGACTCAAAGTTCCATGGACGTCTCAGAATCCAGACACCAGACTTGGAAAGCGAGGTCTAGACCCAGCGAGGCCTTACACTCTGGTCATTACCGAGTGGTATTTCCAGAAGGGAACATGTTGGGTAGTGATAGATGGCTCTTCAATAATAGTAAGTCACTATTTTAAATGATAAAAGCAGTCAGCTCATTTTTTAAACAATTTAGATTGTGCAGAGAAGGGAAAATCTCATGAGGTTTCACCATCCTGTATCTATTATCATTCTTAACATTTTGGCCTGCTTTTCTCCTTTTGGAGGTTAGGGAGAATGTTTATTTCTTTTTCTTAGTATGCTCAGACTAATTAGACACCTTTGAATTCTTTCTTTTTTCTTACCTACACTTTAACATATTCTAAATTTTTCCACAAAAAATATGATGGCTGCTTTTTATTTGGATTAACTTTCTAATTTCCCCTTGTACGCTCTTTTTTCTCTTGCCTCTTTTCTAGCTCTCTGTCTCTATTATCTCCAGATGGGATTTATACAAAAGACCAAGTACAGGAGAAAAAGGGAGTCTGGAAAAGAAAGGGGCTGCTTCAAATCTCAGTGTGTACTGTCACAATATAAGCACCAACAGTACATGGGCGGAGCCATCAAAATGAGTTCACTACTACTCTCCTGTTCTATAGCAGCTAACATTTTAAAAATGTTAACTTGGTTTTTTTCTCCTTAATAAGCAAACTAAGTGAAAGAATGTCATGTAGAGTATGAAGATCCCTTTCTCCTAAATTCCACTCCCTAGGGCCAACCTCCTGCAAGCTATTTGTGTAAATCTGTAGACCTGACACAATGCATGTATGAACATATATATGGACATCTTATTTTTAAACAATGAAGTCATTGTAGATAGGCCGATCTGCAACTTAATGATTTTACTGTCTCTGTCATAGACCTCTTTCCATTCAGTATATATAGCCCTGCTTCATGATTTTTTTTTTCTTTGCAAATTCATGATGAGCCATTGTATAGATGAACCATAGTTATCATTGCCTGAGGGACCTTTGGGTTAGCTGTTTCTTTATGCTATATTGACTAGTGCTGCAATTGACATTTTTCTGGCTATGTCTTTCCTTTTTTGTATGTCTAAGAGAAATGCTCCAGAAATAGAATGACTTGGTCAAAAGTTATGTATACTAAAGTCCCATCATTCCACTAAGGAAGGATGAGGATATGTAATTCCTCATACTTTCTTTTCAAAAGATGAGGATTACGGAGTAAATCTGATACAAATGCTCTCAAGGTACAATTTCTCATGATGTGATTTATCTGCACATGTCCAATTTTCTCTGTTCCACACCAAGCAAAAAGACAATCTAGAGGAAACTAGGAGGAAAGAGAAGACAGATAACAAAGAGAGGAACCAGGTGGACACAGGCTTTGATGGCCTTCTACCTGGTTTGCCACCACTGTCTTGAAAGTTAGAGCAGCACCTGCGTCACCTTGAAGATGCTCACATATTCACGCCTGGGCTATCTGTTCTTAAAGTCCTCACTGTAACACTGTTGGGAGTGAGTGGGAAAGGATGACAGACTGACAGCTACCATACTAACCCCTCAGCAAGGTGCTGCGGGAGGAGAGCAAATGAGCGCCCAGCTGCTCCCTGGCAGCTACACAGAGCAACTTCTCCATGTGCATCATTGCAAAATTAAACGATTGTTGAATAATTTAGTTCAGTCTTTTCCTTTCAGGATTCTGAGGCCAGGGTCACATGTGTGTGGGTTTGCTCCTGTGTCTGCAGCCCAAGGACAGGCACCAAATGGGAGAGAGAAGCTCCCGGGGGAGCGTTCTGCTCATTTTTCTTTTCCACAGGTGCCTTAATGACCCTGGTCACAGTGTAGAAACTGAGAGGACAATAGCACCCCTCACATCGACCTTATTTTTCAGACCACTTTTAGGTTCACAGAAAAACTGAGGGGATGGTAGAGGGCTGCCACATACCCTCTGCCACTCCTGCAATTCTAGCATTCCCAACATTCTGCAGTCCGGGATGAAGCTACACACTCGCTCCATTCCTCCAAGGCCACGGTTAACACTAAGATTCACTCTTGGGTTTGTGTATTCTGTTTCGATAAACGTATGAGGATAGATATTCCTCATACATTTGTCTATAATATCACACAGTGTATAATATAATATATAGCATAGTTTATAATATTTGTAATATCGTACAGTGTAGTTTCACTGCCTTAAAAATTCTTTTCAGTATTTTCAAAAAGCATTCTTTGGCTGTAGCATTCAGAATTATTTAAAAGTTTGAAAAGAAGAAAGAACATGGTTGGTGTCCATCAGCAGAGAGCTTGCATGGACACAGAATACGGCCAACTGCACAACACGAAAGAGGCCCTGACCTGCCCCTATGTCAGCATCCAAGAGGCAGGAGAGGGCCGGGCGCAGTTCCACGGAAGAGCATTCCCCTGCTTGCCAATGCCCTGAGTTCCATCACCAGCACTGGGGTGGGGACGGGTTGGTTGGGCTCTGCGGTGAGGGGTGAGGGTGGGAATTCAGAACACTAGCTGCTACAGCAGCTCTTACGGCAAATACAGAGAAGTAGGTACTCCTGAAGGAGCCAGGTAACTCAGGGAACTGGATTTGGATCAAAAGTCAACCTCATCGGGCTTGGAGAGGCCAATGATTACTTTTTGTTTCCGAATGGGTGAAGACAGGAAGCAGAATGGGGACAAAACTCAGAGAAGACACGCAGAGGCCAAGATTTCCCTGTGAGTACTGGCTGCAGAGGCTCCCTAACCTGCAAATGAGCAGACTCATTCCCAAGGCAGGTGCAAGGGACAGGCAGCTTTTCCCACAGAGCACTTTGCCAACCCCCGAGGTTCAGTGCAATCCAGAGGCTATTAGCTTTTTGCTAGCATCGGGATGAATCACAATTAATGTGAGGAAATCTAGACGAAGGTTAGATTAAGAATAATTAAAAACAGTTTAAGGGAAATCAGAAAGTTATGTGATGTGTATGTACCTAAGGAGTTCTTTTCCATTAAGTCCCATTTTGAATGCTATAGTCTCTTATAGTTAATATCCACAAGTTGGGGTGCATTTAATCCTTAGACATGGTCATTTTAGTAAGGTTTTAATCCTGCAGAAAGGAATATGCTGGGAACAGAATTTGGTGTGAGACCTGAGAAGTGAGTTATCTCCCCTGACAGGAAGTACTCCTGACCCGGGGTCCCCTAATAGGCACCACCACCACCTGGTGGTCCTTGATGACGTTGCAGGTCCTAGCCTCAGAGACCGCCTTGAGGAATCCTTCTTGCAAATGCAAAGTCTTCCAGGGAAAGTGATCCAGTTGCAATACTGCCAAAGAGGAAAGGGGATCTAATATGCACTGAACGTGTAAGTTACAACAGCTTCGCTGCAACGATCTCATCCTCCCGGCTGTCCAGCGCTGTGCATAATACAATCACCATTTTACAGATGAGAAAACGGGAGCTTAGGTTAATTGGCTTCCCTGAAGTCAGAGAATCAGGCCTGCTGGACTTGAAATCACAGTTGCTTGACTCAGAGCCCATGGTTTTTGTAATACTTAGTGCCTGAATTTGCATAGTGAAAGATAGTAAGATCCTGGAGTATTATTTTTTAGGAGGTGATCCAGAATTTAAACACATAGCTAATGCGTTCATTAGGAAACATTTAAGCATGAGTATTTTTTCCAGTATGGTGGTGTACTCCTATAACCCCAGCATTCTGGGAGGCTGAGGCAAGAGGATTACAAGTCTGAGAACTGTTTCCCTGGCCAGTGTAGCAACCTAGCCAGACCTTGTCTCAAAAAACAAAAGCAAATAAAGACACACACACACACACACACACACACCCCTTGGTGCCAAGGCCAAGTTCAATCCTCAGTACCACAAAACAAATAAACAAACAAATAAACCCTAAGTATTGTGATATACCAAATTAGGATACTGTTGGTTTTTCTGTTTTGGAAAACAGAATCATCTGAATGAGACCATTTGCCACGGTAATGTGTGTACCCAAAAGAATGGGGAAAACTGAATCTGTTACAGAGTCCACACATTAAGAAGGTTTTATTTACTATGAGTCTGTTTTATTCCAGCACGGAGGTATACAAATGAATTGGAATGATACCCACCCTCAAACATTACAAGGCTAACTACAGACATGCACTGTCACTCATTCTGTCTTCTAACATCAAACTCAAGTGTCCTGGAAACAAAGGAAAATATTAATTTAAAAATGATATTACTCCTGCCTTAGATATTTTCATCTTCAAGGTTTCTTCTTGTTCAGTGTGAAGATTCTGATTTTAAACTCTCTTCTTTATTTACTCACATTCTCCCAATAACCGTGCATACCTCTCTTGCTTCAACTGCCATCTACTATGCTAATTCCCATATTGATATGTGGACCCTACATTCTCAATGACCTACTATATTTCTAACTCAGGGATTCTTTTATTTTCAGTTTCAGTTAAAGTCACCATCATTCACCCAGTCCTCTGTGCCAGAAATCTGAGTGTCTTTTGGGTTTCTCTTGCTCTTTTACTTTTACATCTATTGATCACTGATACCAGAAAGAACACTGTACTTGCTAACTATCCTGGAAATTGTTCCCTTTCAAGGTTCCCACTGCTTTCACCTGAGCACACGCGTCTCACCTGCCACGCTCCCACAGCACCCCCTGTTCTCCAGTGCCACCCTTCTCCAACCTGGCCTTTTCACCTCTGCCAGGGTCCTTTTCTAAAATGCAAATTAAGCTCTCTGGAAATCTAACTGGCTCTGCCTTCCTGTAGCATAAGGCATGGCTGATAGCAGGGGTGTGGGATCCAGAGAGCCTAGATGGAACCTTAGAACCAGCATCCCTTGACAGGCTCGGGACCATACAAAAGCTACCTAACCTCTGGAGAGCTTCCTCACTGTGAAATGGGGGTGCAGGAGCTAGCACTTACTGCATAAGATTTTTGCAAGGGTTAAAGAAGCTTACATTCATCATGCACCTAGGACAATGCCAGGCACATACAACAATCTCTCTAGAAATGTTAAACATACGTTATATTTGAGATGTGCAGTGAATTCATGCCTACTTTTCCAAATGTATCTCTTTCTCTCCATGAAGTATAGACATATTAAACTGAAACCTCGGTGCTTCTTTTCTATACTATGGCCACTTTCATGGCCCACGGAAATCATCCCCTGCAGGAGTCACTTCCTCTGTGAGGCCTGGAGGGCATTTGGATTCTAATCTGATTCCACAGTAGTGTGTACATTCATCACAGCACCCTTCACATTGCTATGGCTCTTAGTTTACAAGTATGCCTCGCCCGCTTGAATGCTAGACCACTTTGGTTTATTCCTTTTTTGTTTCTCCAGCATGTGACATAGCGGCAGGTCCAGCTATTTGCTGTACATTTGCTTGTGATTATTATTTTCTTTTATCATGTAGTTGGGAGAAATTTAAAAAGCCACTCTAGCCTCCTTATTTTGAATATAGAGTAGATATGAAGAAGGAAGAAAGATTTGCCCTAGGTTTTTTTGCTATAGAGTAGCAAAGGTATTGCTAGAAAGAACCTAGTTTCTTTTTCTCCCCTATGGGAACTCTTTTCTGTATGTTACACATGGAAGTCTAGCTCCTTGGATTTCTGTGGAGCACGTCTTGCAAATTCATATTCTTTCAGTTATGAAACAAATACCCTAGATATATGATAATCAGTTTACCAGCTTAATACACTTGAATTTGAGCTAATTCTGAGATTAACTCAGAGACCACGCTCCACCTGGTGGCAATTACCTACATTGCAAGTCCCTCTTTGCTTGGCGGGGACTACTCTCTGTGGTACCCTTCCTACTGGTTCCTTTTCCTTGGTTTCTGCTGCTTGGTTTTGTCTTTTAAGTAACTGTCATGATTTCGTGGTTTCTTGGGGCTTTTACCTATACACCTTCTTCGAGGAGTGTGAGGGGTTCCTTTCTGCTTGAGCTTCAGATATCGTCTACATGTCGATGACTTTCAATGCTTCATTTCCAATGAGTCTCTCTCCTGAGCTCCAGCCAGGGCCACCATTTGCATTCACACAGTTTGGTTAGTGTTGTTCATCGTCATCATAGTCTATGTGATTAGCATCTGTTGGGATTGGATAGTGTAGGTAGCAGAGTGCAGTGACACACAGTAGCCTTGCTGGAATCTCATATACGACATGACCCAAACTGAACTTGTCACTGGAACTCTGAAAACTGTATACTTTTGTGTTCTTGTGCCAAGGTGTGACACACCATTAATTCTTTTGTGACTGTTGGCTCTTCTCTTCCTGGATACTCACTACTCATCTACCTAATTATCAAGCTTTATGGGTCTTAATTCCTAGGAACAGTCGTGACTAATTCTTCACCTCGGGCTTTCTCTTTCTCTTTCTCTTCTTTCCTTCCTTCCTTCCTTCCTTCCTTCCTTCTTTTCTTCTTTCTTTCTTTCTCTCTTTTTCTCTATCTTTCTCTTTCTTCCTTTCATTCTTTTTTCCTTTTACAAATATTTTTTGTTAAAAAACCCTCAAAAACAAAATACAATGTAATCATATTACTAGTTTCTCTTAGTTCATTGAAGAGAAAGGTTTGTGTTAGTATCTTTTGGAGAATTCTTATGCCCATATCTTATACTCTGAATAACTACTTTGAAGATAAAAATGTGTAGTGTATAAACAATTGTTATTCTCCTATTATTTCATTATGAATTTTTTTATAAAATAGTTTTGTTGTATTTTATTTTTAATTAACATAGAATTAGACATTTATGGGGCACTGTGATGTTTTTATAGATTGTGTAAGGATCAAATTAGGGTAGTAAGCATAACTATCACTGTAAACATTCATCATTTCTTTGTAGTGAGAACATTCAATATCCTCTCTTCTAGGTTTTAAAAATATACAATATAGTATTGTTGACTGAAATTAGCGTACTATACAAGGGAGCACCAGAAACTATGCCTCTTAACCAACTTGAGTTCTGTGCCCATTGACCAAGCTCTCCTTGTTGCCCTATCCCCTCCCCTTATCAGCCTCTGGTAACTACCTCAGCTCTGTTCACCTGAGCTCAGGCCTCCAGAGTCCCTAGCCTGCCTCACTGCTGCACCCTTCTAGCCAATCTCCTCTCTGACTCCAGTTTTCTATATCTTTAATCTTTCATATCTTTAGTCCATGTTGCTTCCAGGATGAACTTCCTAGAATGTAAACTTGGCCATTTCCAGTTTTTTTTTTTTTCTGTTGAAAACCCTACATTGTTTCTCAATGCCCCAGGCCTAAGTTTATATTTATTTATTTTTCACCGGTTTGTGCTGCTGGGGATCCCAGGGTCTCATGCCTGCTAAGCAAGTGCTCTACCATCAAGCTGTACCACCAACCTGCAGGGTGAAGCTTACGTTCCTTAAAGTTGCTTACAAAGTCTTTCAAGACTTAGGCTTTGATTTTCCTTTCCTCCACTTTTCTTCTTTCATTTATTCTTGTTAGTAAACAAAATTAAAACAAATTTAGCTTAAAGATCAAACGGCTTTTTATTAGCAATTCATGAATCAGACAACATCTCGTCTATAGAACAGAAAAGCTGCTCTGTTGAGCGTGGCAAAAACAGTTTTTAGGTAAGGTAGTTAGAAGAGGAACAATGAAACAGAAAATTTCAAAAGACAAATTACCTAACATCAAGTTACTTTTTATGAAAGGGTAAAGCAGAAGTCTTTCCTATTTCACTCGCTCAGGTTGACTACATTCCTTCTTATTGGTTGCTGTGACTCTTCTGTATTTAGGGAAAAATGGTATGTTTTGGGGGTTTTCCTGCTTTCTTAAAGTGTCTGATCATGTGGTACTTACTAGCACAACTGACTCCATTTTGCTTTGGCCTTTTGCGGCTCAATGCAGAAGCTCATTCTAAAACAATGGCCTCCTATAAATTCAATACAGTGTTTTGAAAGTGGTTCTCTGAGTGAAACATAATCACTTTCACCTCAGAGTCTTTGCCCACACACACTTCTCATTATATTCCCTTTCCTCCTCCTTGCATGGCTAACCATTAGTGGTCCTTTGGGGCTCAGGTGAGCCTTCATCTCCTGCAGGAGGTGGGTTTCCTACCAGGGCTGGGTTAGACATGCCCCTTCTGTATTTTCATCAGATACTACTGTCTCCTCTACAAAGCCTTTCCCTTATTTTACTGTAAAAAATGGTCATGGAAATAGAGAATAAATTTAATGTTCTTTAAAACTGTCATTGGTAAAACAACATTTCAGAATGATATATTAAAAAGTAAATTTAAATTTTATAATTAAAATTAATTTTAATGATATTAAGGATGTTAGAGGTACAAATTATAAGACCAAATATTTTTTGGCCAAATCTAAATTCAGATCATCATTTTTAATAATCTCCACTGATGTCAAGATTTTTAAAAACGATATTTAAATCAACTGTGTATATAACCAATGGAGTTTCAAACACTGCAGCATGACTGTTTCTATATTCCCAGAATAATACTGAAAATTCAAGGAATTATTTTGTAGTTTTGGCAAAGCCATGGAAGGCTTAGCTCTTTATATGTAGAACTTGAACCTAATCTTCTCCTTAGCAAAGATGACTTGATTGGGGTAAAAAGTTAAGCATCAGCTTTCTATTAGTTCTAGCTAATGTACAGGAAGGAATAATCTACTCCTAGGACTATAAAAAAGAAACATATTTATGCGGGTAGATGTCATCAATATACACCTTTGAGTAAATAAGGCTCAAATGATTGGAAGGACATGCCGCTGAAGTGGTACTTGAAGTGACTCAAGGATGAAAAGAAATGCAGAACAGTCCATGTTGATCGAAGACAATCTTTTCCTCTCTCTTCCTTAATTTCTTCCTTGATGGAAATACGCAATAGGGGAAGGTATGTGTGGTAATTGGAGAGGAATGAAGTTCCACTGGACATTAGAACTATAGACAGAGGTCAGATGAACTAAGTTCATTAAGTAAATAAGGAAGCCTCAAAGAGAGTGTGAGTACAGGGAATTGGGAAGAGCAGAAAAAGTGAGCATTTGAAGCAACAATAACAAAGCCTGAAAAGATGAACTGTTTTTAGGGAATTCAAAATAAAAAAAAGGAATCAAATGGTCTTTCTGATTGCCATATGTTTAATGAGCTGTAATATTCGGAGCATGGTGGAGGCAGTAGTGATCACAAACACACTGATCAACATTAAGTAATTAATCAACAAAACTAGTAAACAAATTATGACTAGCACCTTAACCTACTTACTATCAAGTAGGCAGATTTATGAAGTAGAACTTGCAAAATGGAAAAGTAGACTATTAAAAACAGATGAAAATATGGACCATTACATGTTCCATGAGATGTAGTTTTCTTAAAACAACAAGAAACTGTAGCAGCAAAAGTGTCAAAGTTGTACTAGCACGTCTTACTGTTTTAATTTTGACAGTTCATTTCAAATGAAATTAAAATTCAATTGTATCATACAAAATAAATATGTAGCAACAATGCAAGATTTAGACATTTAAACAGACATCTTTGTGGAGAAGGCAATATGCATCTCAAACTTGAGATGTGATATATAATTACACAGAGCAATGTGTATGTCTATAAACATATGTTCTTAAAGCATTATATTTTGTAAAAAGGCATCAATCCTTCACTTCTGACAGTGGGGAAGGGCTTGTGACATAGCATTTTATCTCTTGCGGAAGAGATTTAGCCAGAATAACTGGACAGATATAGCAAAATTGCATCTTTTCTTTAGAACAAGAAATTGAAAGATTCCTGAGAAAAATAGAAACATTTTACACGCAAGCTTTTAGTCAACAGCCATTGGAAAAGCAAGGATAAGATCATAATGCCCTTTCAAATGAAAGGAGATGATCACTATGTAAATGTGAAGCCTCGTCTAGCTTGGTTCAAGATTGCTTACCTGTTGGGGGAAAGAGTAGAGAGATGCCAGGTGATACTTATTGCCAGCTCCTGCCCATCCAACCTTCCCACTTTTAGCACTGTTTGGAGTGCTAGCCTGTACACTTCATCGCAAATCTTAGCCCAATAAGTCAGGTCACTAAAACTCTAATCAAATCACTAACATCACTATTCTCCCAGGCATTCAGACTAAACATCTCTAAGTTGTTTTGCTACCTTACTTGACCTCATCGCTCATGTCTGCTAAGTCACTGTGCATTTACAATCTTTTTAGAAGATAGTGTCGCTTCTTTTCTACGACTAAGGCCAAATTAGTTTGAATCAGAGATCTAATTATCTTATCCCTAGTTTGCTAAAATCACTTCCTAGAAGCACTCTTCTACGACAATAAAAGTATGCTTAGAAATTTAAAGAATGTTATTATTTTTGAAGGTAATTCTGTAAATGACAGCAATTTTTAATGTACAGTATTGTCTCTATGACAATGATGGTGAACTTTTAGACCTTTCAATGATACAAACAGCCTGGTGTGGTATGTGTGCCAGAGGTTCACCACCATTTGTCTGTAAGATTATTTATACAACTTGGTTAGAAGTATACGAGTGGATTATAAAATTTAATAGTTATTAAGTGTTAAATGGAAAGTTCACTAAAAATGTAGCTCCTATGAAGATGAATGAAGCTGACTTTTTCCTAAATCACTTTATTAATCTGATGACTTTTATTTGCCACCAGAATGTGTTTGTTATTGATTTCCTTTCTCACCTTTTCTTTGTCCTTCCTTCATCCTTTCCTTTCTTCCTTTCTTCTTCTCCTTTTCCCTTTTCTGCTTCCCCTCTTTTCCTTGCTCTCTTCCTTCCTCTCTTAATCTAGTGGTGTATACTGAGATAATGAAAGTTAGTGGGACAGAAGGAGTTTTGATATAGCAATATCACTCAGTTATTTGAAGTCCTTATTTAAATTGTATGTCAGAAGAATATAGTAATCTATAATCAAAATACTTTCAACTTTTGAGTAACTGATAACCTTTAATGACCTCATTTAATTTTGAAAAAGGCAAGCTCTAGAAGCCCTAATAGTTAAGAAAGAAATTTGTTATTCAGTCACTTAAATTGTAGCTTCTCAATAATTGGAAAATGTATTTAAAAATCTTTTATATAATTTATAAGTTATTATTCCTGTCAATCTTTAATTTAGGGGGGCTAAAATTACATAAACTTGGGGTATAAGTAATCCCACAAAATGGAACATTTTTTACTTTAGAAATTTACTCATTGTTTCAATACCAATTTTCAGTTCAATTTTCAATACCAAATTTCAGTTATCTAGGAAATCATCTCAAAGGTCTTTGGAAGTCATGATATTAGAGAATCATATGTTTACAGATAATGATAACTTTATGTGACAATGTGAAATAATTTTCTGCAATTGTTTATTTGACACAATTAGAAAAGGTTTGTCTCTGCAAAAGAGGAACCAATTCTAATTAAATGAAAACTGTTTTCTAGGAGTTAAGATATGTATCTTGAGATACAACTTAGAAACATTTGGATTCCTGATGTAAAAGTGTAAGAGAATGCCTTGTTTTTAATACTACAGGTTTAAATTATTGAAAAATTGGTATAAAAATGATGTGGCCATGATTCACTTAAGTTTTGTAAAAGGTATATTAAATTAAAAGATGCACTAAATTAAAATGTGAATTAAATATCACTGCATAATTTATGGCATAAATCTATAAGATAACATCTTGATTTTTTCTTAAACTAAAAAATGCATGGAATATATAAGCTTAGAATTAGCTGAAAAATGCAGACAGCACAAGATTTGTGCCTAAATTAAAAAAGTATGTATTCATAGAATATAATCATGTTTCTGCAAAGGTTAAAAATTTCTTATGCTTATATGAATAATATAGGGAAGCATGGCATCTTACCCATACTGTATGTTCCTTTTACTAAAGATAAACTGTCATTTGATAGAAGTAATCATAACAATGTTTAATTTTTTCTTTAAAGAGAATAAAAGCAAGCAAAATAAAACAGAATAAAGCCAATCAAAACTAAGCGGTGCAAGTGATATAGGGTTTCAAAATAAGATAATAGGAAATCAACAATGGCTACCACAATACCGCTTGTTTTCTTCCAAATAGTTGCCCATGTAATGGACTCAGGAAAATCAAACAAAACAGAACAGAATAGAACCAATAAAAACAAAACAATCAACGCAATGCAGGACTTTAAGACAAGACAATAGTAAATTCAAGATAGTCACCATAACATATCTTGTTATCTTTGAAATAGCTGCCAATGCCAGCAGATATAATAAAATCAAACAAGACAAAACAGAATAAAACCAAACCAAAACAAACAATGAGAATGAGACAAGACTTTAAAACAAGATAATAGGGAATTAACAATGGCTACTACCTTCAAAAGGAGATCCCCCATAGATGCTATATTGCATGTTATTATCCTCTAAATAGATGATCAGATTACCAGTTTTAGGCCTGCAAAGTCAATGAAACACTAAATATTACAAGCATTAGGTTGTATTTCACTTCAGTAGCTATCATCTCAGCCTGTGTTTCTCCAGATCAGTCATTCACGTCAGTAGGTGGGGGTGGACCTTGGCTTTTCTCGTCTCTTAGCATGCACGCCAGGAGGGGCTGGCTTCTGGTTGTCTTTTCTGTGGTGCACACATGGCACTGACTCACAGAAAGTGGCTGGCTTCTTGTTCTCCTCCCTGAGGCCTATGAATGGCACTGATTATCGGGAAGTGGTTGGCATCTGGCTATCCTCCCTGTGGCCTGTGCATGGTGCCAACTCAAAGGAAGTGACTGGTTTCTTGTTCTCCTTTCTGTGGCCCGTGAATGGTGCTGACTCAGTCATTACAATATTGACCTCTTCTGAAGTTATGCAACTTCAGCTTTGGCTTGGGACAAAAACTTGCAATCAGTTGGCTCATTTTGAGTAGTGACTTTTAGACAATGAGAACGGGAAATAACAAAGGTTGAGAGATACAGACCAATAGCTCATCCAACTATATGTTGTTGAGCTGGATCACTAGTGTGGACAACTTCAGCTTTATTCAGCTAGACATGCAATTCTGCTAGAACCATGTAAAATATGCCTTCACTTTGCCCATCTAAGGAATATGTTAGAAGAGTACTTCTCATCTGGCTTTTGTTTTTGATTAAAGTAATGACCTCATGGGTATTAATTCTATTTCACTTCCAGGTTTGTGTAGTTGTCAAATATGGGTGTCTCATGTGGTAGCATCAGGGAAGCTCTGGGGTAGATAATGAGCCATATGTGGTGCTGCCGAGGTCACACTGGTGTGTAACTGGTTGGTTAATGTGCACAAGTGGTGTGTGGAGACTGAGACACTGGAATTAAGAAGTATTTGGTTGACACATCTTAATACTAAATACTGTTGTTACTAATAGTGGTTAAAGTACAGAAAAGCTAGCTTAGCAAAGTCATGTTTATTAGCATGATTTTTGGTTGTTTTCCAAATAATTACTATTGCAAGAGGCTATGTTAGCATTTTGTCATTGTAACAAAATACCTGAGAAACTCAATGTAAAGGAGGAAAGATTTATTTTGGCTCATGACTTCAAAAGTTTCAGTCTGTGGTTGGGTGGCCCCATTCTTTCAGCACAGTGCTGAGGCAGTGTATCTAGGTAGAAGGCTGTGGGGAGTGAAGTTTCTCTCCTCACAGCACCTGAGAAGCAGAGAGAGGGAAAGAGCCAGGGGAAGGGGTAGACAAATATAGTCCCAAAGGACACATTCCCTATAACCTACTTCCTCTAAATAAGCCCCATCTCTGTAGTTTCCCTCATTATATCACATCACATTTTGACTATATCCATGATTAATCTACATCGTGAAGTTAGAGCCAATCACTTCCCTGAAACCCATGAGCTAGCAGCCATCCTTTGACACTATGAGCATTTTTAGGTACATTTCAGATCCCAACTCTAACAGATGCATAGGTAAAGTCTGGGAATCTTGCTATGTGTCATTCATCATTTGGTGTAATAAGGTGACACTTTGAATTTTTACTCACATTCTTTTCATTGGCTTCTCAACCCTCTCCTGCATTTTTGGCAGCAATTACATGGTGAAGGAGATGGTGAAAGAAAGTGGTTTTTACTTCTGCTTCCCTTTTTTATAAGATAATAAACATGGTGCTCATAGTGGCAATTGCATATACTGGTGTTTGGAATTTTCCTATTCTTTGGCATCCTGGAAGTTTTTGCTTCATAGTTCAAGTTACAGGGAGTGAAAGGTGAGCCTTTTGTTCTTGAAGTAAACACTATGAAGTCTGGTGCAACTGAAAATAAGAAGGAGGAAAGAAGAACCAGGAGATTTTTTCCTCAGGCATGTTCCTGTTGGAAAAAGTTACCAATACAAGTTCAGGACATGGACATTGATTTCCTTACAATTGCCCCTATCAGTATACACTCCAGAAAGACTCTGTCTTTCTGGGACCCTCTCCCTTTGTGGACCATCTGAGGTCTGTGCTTTAGTGCCTCCCTTGATGCCGCTTCCTGCAACCTGCATCCGAAATGTACTCACTCCAATGCCTGCAGGTAGCGTTCATGGGAAGCTGGGGCAGGAAGAGGAGCTCCGAAGTATAGAGGTCATTTTCTTTCCAAATCATCGTGTTCTGGAATGGGTGCTTCAATCAGCGCAGTTGTCTTTGTCTTCATGCCCAGCAGCACAACTCTGGAATACTTCAGTTTCTTTGTTGGAATTTGTTTCTTAAGCAATCACAAGAAGTTATTCACCAAAGTCAATGAAACTGAAATGTCCTATGTCAGCAGGAGAGTATGATGATGCGTTCCCATTATATCCACCAGAAGCATTTTCCCTGAACCTCTAAATATATTATTATATTTCAGATGACATTAAGAGATGTCTTTAGTCACAGAATTCTAGGAGGAGGGGGAAAAAGTAGTTTTGGTTATTTTCTTTATTATTGTTGTTAAAATGTGAATCGTGCCCTTCAGTTGATGAAATCTCATTGAAGCCTCAGTGGAAGGGGAAGATGAAATAACATAAATGATAGTTATAATTAATTTTATACTAAGCTTCCTTGATGAAATTAATATTGTCAGATGGAAATGTAATTTAAGCAAAATATGCTCATATGCTCATGTAAGCTGAGTTACACATTTGGACTTTAAGAAAAAAATCACTCTTGCATTTCACAGAACCGCTTACAAAATGATTTAGCTTAATTGTTTGTACAGCTTTCTAGACATTATAGCTCTTTAAAGGAAATAAGGGCACATAGGATGAAAGAGAGACAGACAAAGGGTCATTTTAAATTTGCTTCTGTTATTTTGCAAAAACCATCATCGTGCAGGATACTTCTGATTTTCAAAGAAACTAATTTTTAACATATATGTCAATATACTCTGACAATTTTTATGCTTGTAAAAATTTTTTTAAAAAAAGGTCTTGGAAATTTAAGGCAATCTAAATTTAAACTGAAATAAATTATATTGAATTGTAAAGTAAACTTCAAAAATACATTGACCTAACGGGTCAGCAAATTTAATAAATACATAAGTCAATATCCATTGCATGTCTGAATTGTTTGATATGAGATTGCAAAAACATTTTAGCACCTGCTCAGGAAAAAATAAAAAAAAAGAGAAAGGCTGAGTTTCATCACTGATTTCAGAGGGATGTTTTTATGTTCTCAAAAACTCAAACTTGAGAAACTGGCACTGATTATACAGGAAAGAAATTCCTGCAACTTGCTTTTTTAATATGTCATTACTTTTTTTTTTTTTTTTTTGGTACTGGGGATCGAACTCACAACTGTGCTTGCAAGGCAGGCACTTATACCGCTGAGCTAAATCCCCAGCCCCTGCTTTTTAAATATAAAACTGTATACTGTGTAGCAAATAACGAAGCACTGAAAGATCAATTAATCTTTAGAATTTCTTCCCTCAAGAATGTACTTCTTGAGATGGTGACACACACTTGATATCCTAGCCCTCTGGGAAGACGGAAGTTTGAGCCCAGCGTGGCCAACTTAGGGATTTAGGGAAACTGCCTCAAAAGAAGACAAAAGAGAAAGAAAAAGATATTCAGTAAAATGCCTACTATTGAATTCACCAGTTTCAAGAGTGTAAGTCTCATTGCACAGGAATACGGAAACTTCAGCTGGTAAACCAGCAGAAAGGAGGGCTTACAGTCAGCATTTCTGTCTGAATCTACCTGTGGAAATGTGATAATAATTGGCCTCTTCTCCAGAATAAATGGAATGCGTGCAATTGTGTTACTTATGAGACTTCAGAGAGACCTCATGAGTGAGTTTCCTAGGCTTTGTGATCAAAGCTCCTGGCTATTGGTTTTATTATTAAAATATAACACTATAGATCTGTTTAGGCAATGCTTGACCATTATCTTGTGCCTACGACCTCCTAGATTGGTTGTAAAATCTCAGGCAACAGGAATTAGTAGGAGGAAGGAAAGACACTAACATTTAACTAGAATCTACCCCCTGTGACAGATACTGAGCAGTTATTTTTCCATGTGTGGTCTCGTAGTATTTCTTTATCAACCTTGAAAGGTGATATTATTTTCATTTTACACATGAGGACAATAAAGCTCAGACAGATACACAGTTTAAATGTGGGATTAAGATGTTTAACCCAGATCTATAACTTATCTCAGTACTCACTATCTTTATGACAAAAAGTAATGACCTCATCTTCCTTGGGTTACTTTTCTAGTGTTGCTGTTTCTCTACTATGTCCAATTATTATGCCTCAAACCATTCATTACTTGCTTTTTTCAAGTGTTCTCTAGAGTTTAACCTCCCAAGATGTTTCTTAACTTCCTCTCCCTTTTCCCTTCTTACTCATTATGTATAGTCACACTTTTATATCCATTCATCTCTTGCTAAATAGATTTTAAATCAAGTCCCTTTGCACCAAGACGAAACATCTGTTACCTTCATGTGAAAAACTACTATAGACATAAACTTCTAAGTAGAGTGGTCACATGGTCACATGTTTCTAGTGGTCCCACACTGTGATATGTCCTCCTCAGTACATCTAGAAGTCTTTCTATGGTGAAAATCTAATCATAGCATTATTCTTTTAAAATCCTTTAAAGAGTCATTATAGTGTCCCAGGGGTGAAAATCTAGTTTCCTTAGCTTATTATAGCAGCAGAATGTGTTCTCTGGCATCACCTTTCAAGCTCTTCTGGGAGTTTCATTCTAGTATTTCTTGAACTTCAACTGGGCACAGACAGTCACCTTCTCCCTCTGAAAATCTTCTATCTGACCTGCCCTGGCTCCATTTCCTTCCTTGTTTGGGAAGCTCAGATAAATGTCATCTTCTTTGTGAAGAACTTGCCTATTCTTAGAGCTGAATTAATTTTCCTCCCCTTTCCTCTGTGCATGAAGAGCCCTTTTGACCTGTGTAGATTCCCTCACTGGATTGCATTTCAAAACACATCGGCAAGTCTTTTTCGCCTGAAGGATAAGTAAGAGCTGGCTACCTTATCCTTTTGAATGTGAAATACCTTATATACAGTAATGGTAGATAGTGAGGAAGGATTTATTTTTAAAATAAACCACTTCATAATTTTCAGGGGAAGGAGTGTCAAGATTCTTCAGCTGCAAGTGAAAGAAACCCAATTCAGAATGTCCTAAGCCTGCTATGGAGAGAGCCAGATGCCAGCCTTTTCCCGTGAGTCAGTGCCATTTGTGGACTGTGGGAGAAGAGAACAAGAAGTCACCAAGAAGCAAGCCCTCTTTGTGAATCAGCACCATGCACGGGCTGCTGGGAGGAGAGCCAGATGTCAGCTCCTTCCAGTGCACACGCTGGGAAACAAGAAGAGCCAACTTTCCATCCCCGCACCATAGGTGATTGGCTGATCCAGAGAAACACAGGCTCTGATTGAGGTCAAATGCAATTTAATGCTTGTAATGTTTAGTGTTTCACTGCTTTGCAGACCTAAAGCCAGTAGTCTGATCATCTATTCAAAGGATAACAATAAGTACTATAGCATCTATGGGGATCTCCTTCTTAAGGTGGTGGCCATTGATAATTCCTTTATCATCTTGTTTTGAAGTCTTGTATAATTCTCATTGTTTTGTTGGGTTGGATTTTGTTGTTTTGTTTTGTTTGTTTTATTATATCCAGTGGCATGGGCAGCCATTACAAAGATAAATCATGGTAGCCATTTTGGATTCATTCTTACCTTGTTTTGAAGAACTTTATTGCAACCTTTGTTTTGTTTTTATTGGTAGTATTCTGTTCTGGTTTCTTTGATTTTTACTATGTCTGAAGGTATTTGCAGCTATTTTGAAGACACCAACAGTCATTACAGTAATCACTGTTGATTTCATATTGTTTTGAAGTCCTGTGTCACTTACACTGGCTTGTTTTAATTGGTTTTATTGTTTTGTTTTGCTTGGTTTTATTCTTCTTACAATTAAACAAACAAACAAAAAACAAAGTGCCCTAAGCAGAAAAGGAGCTTAAAGTTTCATTCAATGGAAAAATCCAGTCTTTGTTTTAGATGTGAAGAAATTGTGGGCCCAAAATGCCAGCTTGAAGCAGCTTCTCCTCCCTCAGGTCTGTGTGGCTTCTTTCCAGGGTGAACTTTCTCTGTCAGCAGCCCTGGGAGAACCTTTACCCTCCCTGCCCCCTTAGCACCCTTTTCTCAATTTTTTCAGCTAAAGTATGGAGAGGGATGCTGACCAGACCAAAGCAGTCTCATGAAAATTTTGAACCAATCGCTGTGTCTGTGAGAGTAGACTCCATGACTGATCTGCATTAGTCAGGGGCTGAGCCTGGTTGTACGCTCAGCCACAGGCAACAGATGTCTGTTATAAGGTATGTAGGGCAAAGGAACTCTCCTGCTCTCTGAGATTTGGAAATTGAGTCAGATTAGCATGCGGAAAAGGTTTTCACATTTACTGCAACACGGCGTCACAGGAAAGTGAGTATCCAAAAACCAGTGGGATTTAAAAGCTTATAGGTCTTCTTCTTAAAAGGAGAGGGAGGTGGGGCATGTAGGCAATTTTTGAGGGTAAGTAAATGATTTTAATGGGAAGTGGATGGGACTACGAATGACAGTAGTCTGAGACAAAGTTTGTGTGGGCTCTGGGTGTGGTGTCAACTCTGATCTTCTTTCCTGTGAGTCTTCTCTGCTTCATGAAACTATGGGGAAGAGGTCCAGGATCATGGCTTTTCTCCTGGAGAGCTTCCTCTAGTCCTGAAGGTGTCCTGCAGGACACTGTGGAGAAAGTCCTCCCTGCTTTTTGGGAGAAAAAGAGCACTGATAGATTGGGAGACAGGACCAGGGAAATTTAGAGAGAATTTAAAACTTCATTTTTAGTTCTGTAGTCAGCAGGTCAACTAATATAATTTGGGCTATCATTTTTTGAGCACCAGCAGCTGCCAGGGTTCAAAAACCAAGCCAAACCGAATCACACCACTAGGATGAGAGTAAGGGTTTCTGAATTTTTTTTTAACTGGAAATTGAACTCAGGGCCTCACATTTGCCAGGCAGGTGCTGTGCTGTTGAGCTACACTCCTGGCCAGGTTTCTGAGTTCTTTTAAAGGAAAAATGTTTTATACTTAGATTAAATATAAACTGAGAAACTTTAATTGCATATCTGTTTTGTAATTGCCAATAAAACTGGAAAACCGCTGTATTAAAACTGGAAAATTGGATTGAAGACAAGATGGTGGACTGGTAGGTAGTAGGAGAGAGACCCTCTCTGAGAGAGACAGCTCAAATGCCAGAATAAAACACCCTGGAGAGACCCAAACAGAAGAGATGGACTCTCACAACCAAGGAAAAAACTAAAGTGCAAAAAACTGCTTGAATATGAGGTCCTGGGACTACCACTAGAGATGCTAAGATCAGCGAGCACAGCGCCCTGCTTGAGCTGCCTGAATTCCTGCCCAACCTGAACAAGCGATCCGCACTGAAGTGACTGGCTTGAGCCGCCGGGGTGGCCCTGCAAACTACCCACCCAGAGGCATCGTGAATTCCCACCACAGCCGCGCTGAAGTCAGAGTTTGGGGAGCCCTGCAGTTCGCGGGGACTGGCATCAACACGTGGTGAGTGATGGGAATAAGACCCTCCCACGGGAAAGGGGAACCGACTGGAAGAAATGTTGGATTTGGGCAGGACAGCCCTAACTCCATAAGGAACTGGCTTCAGCTGATTGCTCCCCTCGCCGAGCAGATTGGTGGAATCTGCTTGGACTAGGCCACGCCCCTGGCGGGGACCCAGTGAGTCGCTACAATATTACTTCCCTGAGATCAGTGCACACTGATGCAGTGAAGGCCTGAAAAGGTTGACTGGCCCGGAAGGGAGGAGCTAGTGCACACTGCCCGTGGGTGAACTCTAATCTCTGATAACCTTTTGAAGAGGGCTAAAGCTCCTAGCCTGCACCCTCTAGAGGAGCCTTAACCAACAAGAAAAGGGTCTGGACATTACATTGTACACTCGTATGGAAGGAACCAAAAACATGAAGAAAAGGAGAAATAAGAAACAACTCCCAGCCCCCAACCCTGAGAACATTGATCCAGGAGAGGTAAATACAAAAGAGACTGAGGGCAGCAAAAATGCAACATCAAACACAGCGTTAGTGGACATAAAGAGATATCTTCAGGACCTCGTAAGTGGGACCAAAACTGAAATATTAACTCAAATTAAACAAGAGATAAGTAGATTAATAAAAGAAGGGCTGGGCACCTCTCAAGAAGACATAGACAGAAGAATGGAGGAATAAAAATGGAGAGAAAAATTTAATGAAGAATTCAGGAAAAACCTGGAATCCATGAAGCAAATTCAAAGAGATTATCAGGAAACTAAAGACTCCATAGAAAGCTGGCAAAACTGCTTGAAAGAAACCAAAGATAGACTATCAAAAATTGAACACAGGCTTGCAATGTGGAGTCATGAAAGGGAAGATCTCTTAAAAACAACAAGGGAGTGGGCAGTAAAGATACAAAGACTGGAAGAGGACAAGAGGATCTATAACTTAAGAATAAAGTATGTGAATGAAGAAGCAGGAATCAAACCAGAGGAATTACAAAGGCTATTCACAGAAAGTATGAAGGAAAATTTCCCAAGCATAGAAAAAAGAAATGATATGCAGAGGTATGAAGCATACAGAACTCCAGCCACCTACAACCCAAACAGAGCTATCCCCAGACACATAATAATCAAGATCCCAGAAATTCAATATAAGAACAGAATATTAAAAGCCATCAGAGAAAAGAAACAGATCATCTATAAAGGAAAACCCATCAAAATCACGGCAGACATCTCGACACAGACCATCAGGTCAAGAAGAGCTTGGAGTGAAGTAATTCAAGCCCTGAAGGAGAACAATCTCCAGCCCAGATTGATGTATCCTGCAAAACTCTCTCTAGAAATTAATGGAGAAACAAGATGCTTCCATGAGAAAGAGGAACTAGGAGAATTTGTGACCAACAGTCCAACCCTACAAAAAATACTGAAGGACATTCTAGGGAGAGAGAACAAGAATATGAGCATTTCAGGAACAGTGGCAGAGAGGCCTCAGTGAATGAGGCCAACAGTGGAGTGGAAGAGAAAAATAGACTATCAATGGCAGAGAAATAGAATAGCAGAAATGAGGCAGAGAAGATTGGCTATAATCTCTAGTATAGAGGGCCTCGAAATACTGACAGAGAGAAATACAGGCAGAGTAGATCAGGAGATAGGGTCCATTGAGCTGCTCTATATAGGGAGGCAATGGGACCCAAAACAAGCAGTGCACCCCATGGGAAGGGGAGGAATTGTCTAAAAAAGGAAGACAGAGGATACTGTTAATGGGGTAACAAGATTTAAAATTTACATTATTCTCACCACTCTGCTTGGATGGATTACGTGCTATTCCAGTTTGTCTACTTACACTAGACTTGAGGACATGGTCAGCTATCCCGAAAATAAGAGGACATATTATGGTAATCATCCCTAATTTTCCTATCAACTTAATCTGAAGCCCTTTAAAACTTACATTGTCTTATTATGACTGATCTTATTTGAATCTGGTTTGTTAGATTGCTACTTTGTATTTACTGATTTTATTTAAATCTGTTATGATGGATAGCATCAAGTCTAAGTGTATAGGCAACTACACTGAAGATGACAAGATTCACTATGATACCCACTCTGGTTTGATTATTACTTGCTTTTGAAGTCTTACAATATCTCCAATGCTTCATTTTTATTAATGTTGTTATACACTGCTGAGACACCATGATAACCATTGTAGATCACCTTGTATTGTGGTTTTATGTGACTTTTTTGCCTCATGCTTTTCTAGGAATTGTTTTGTTTTATCTTGCTTTGTTTTGTTTTTCCTGCTAATACAGAAATGATAGATATACAAGTAGAGACTCATGCATGTGTAGAGCTTATAAATAGTTTACGAGAACCAACTATATAACACATGTTGAAATGAACAAGTACTTTGAAGAAAAAGAGACACTACAATACCCAGTGCTGATTCCATAATGTCATGATGTGAAATCCAGCAAAACTATCACTTTTTGTTCAAAGTGATCTTAGCTTGCTTTGCCTTGTTTAAGTTCAACACACATTAAGGTATGGACAGCTGTTTTGAGGAGAATGAGAGACATTATGACAGCCATTCTTGGCTTCCGTTATGTCTGATCTTGAAGACCTGAAATGCCCTCCTCATCCTGCTCAGATCAATTCCATACTAGGTTGTTTCATGTGAATTCCCTGTATGTGACAATATGGACAACTATTTGGAAGAAAACAAGAGTCAATATGATAGAGAGTGAATATCTCCGATTGTTTAGTTTTGAAATTTTTGTCTCTTACATTGCTTTCTTGTGAGCCACTTTGCTCTGTTTTGTTGTGTTTAATTCTACCCTTTTGATTATAATTGCATGTATATTTGCATGGGTAAGATGGATGACCATATTGCTGTTTTTGTCAGATTGTGGAGCAGAACTGTTAACAGTCTCACTGTTTGAATGTCTACTTTACATGTTTTAACTTTGTAAATTGAACAACTATTTCCAAGAAGTCAGTATGTAGTTTGTCAAGCAAGAATTTCTTAGGTTTTTTTGTTGTTGTTCTTTTCCTTTTTTCCTTGGAATACTGTATTGTTGCTACCTTTTATTCTGTTTTGTTTTGTTTTTTTCTCTTTAAATAAAATTATTTTAAAAAACTGGAAAATTTTTGCTTTCAGTGGCAGTTTGCTGTAGTCTAGTCAACAATGTAGTTTAAATATTTATGTGTTGACATCATGGCTTCTAAACTAATAAATTGAATAAACTCTAGTGGAGTTACTTCAAGTGCTGTTACACAGTAGGGGTGCCTCATTGCCAAAGTGCTAGGTGACATCCCAAATATTGAGGTATTTTCAGAAAGAGAGATAAGTTTTGTCATGTGTATTTTTGGGTAACTTGAGGTAAGCATTCATTCCTTAAGGCACTTCCTCCTTCTCCTCCTCTTCTTCTTCCTCTCCCTTTTCCTCTTCCCCTTCTTCTTCTTCTTCTTCTTCTTCTTCTTCTTCTTCTTCTTCTTCTTCTTCTTCTTCTTCTTCTTCTTCTTCTTCTTCTTCTTCTTCTTCTTCTTCTTCTTCTCCCTTTACTTCTCCTTCTCCTTCTTCTTCTCCTCCTCCTGCTTTTCAGTTTTTTTGAGAAAAAGTCTCTCTATGTAGTCCAGACTGACCTTGAACTCACTATGTAGCACAGGTTGGCTTTGAACTTGCAGCAATTCTCTTGCCTCAACCTCTGGAGTGCTGGGATCACAGGCATGCATCACCATTACTGGCTAAGGCAATGCTTCTTAAACTATACCTGGCTGATACGATTTTCTGAGAAACTTCTAGTGTGCAGATACTTGGACCCCTGCACCCATCCCACTATTCTCACCTAGTAAGGATTCCATGTAGGAAATAGAAACCTCAAAAGGCATTTTATACATGAAAGATTTAATTCAGGGACCTATGTACTCACAAAGTTATTGAGAGGGACACATGAATAGGCTGTAAGCTGGGCCTCTAGAATGATCTAGTGTGACCCACTAGGGAAGTTTCTGTCATTGAGGTTGCTGGATCTAGGAGGGCAAAATTTCATGGCTGTAGATGGGATCCAAGCTCAGGAAGTTTCTATTGCTGCCTTACTCACTTCAAAAGAGCCTTGTGAAGCTGGAAAATGGACACTTGGAGCTAAGACATGGATCAAGAATCCAGAATCAAGAATCCTTCTCATTACTAACTGCTGCTACAACTCACAACTCTGTACTAACACCAGGAAGCTGGAATGTTCTGTGGAAAAACTGTTTCTACAACCTTGCTTGCCAATACAAACACCAAAACAGACAGGAAAAAATTGTGTCTGCCTCACTTTCATCATCTCCTAAATCGTGCGTTACATCTCTCCATAGGCCAAGTCTTGTGCATGTCTGAAACTCTACTGACTTTTAGCTTTTTGACCTCTCCAACTAAGAAGGAGGCTGGGAAGATAGTTGGGAAAGCCTACAGTTAGTATCCTCCCCACTGTGGCTATTTGTTTCGGAGCATCTTATTTTATTTTAAAAAGGAAAAAAATAAAATCTCAAAACAAGATAATAGGAAGGTAACAGTGGTTAATATATTATGTATTGTTACCTTTAAATTAGTTACTCACAGTACAAGATATAGGTATTTAATTATCCAAACAATATTAGCACAAACTTTTCTTTTCAATGACTTATGAGAAATTAGTAGTGTAACTATCCAGAGCCATCTTTACAAAGATTTTCCTACTTTATATAGATAGAATATCATTTATATATTAAAGTGTGCTTCAGCGTATTGTATCATGATTCCCCCCCTTCATGATATGTCTGACTTATTTTGGTTATGGCTAATTGGAGTTCTATATGCATCGCTTATCTGTATATTAGGTTCTTTACCCATGTTTGGGAAATTTGCTGCTATTTCTTCTGCATATAGTCTTTTTATATCATTTGTGTTGTCTCCTTTTTTGTTGTCACTTGTTAGTCTTTTATTGTTTCATTACTTCTGCATATAGTCTTTTTGTATCATCTGTGTTGTCTCCTGTTTTGTTGTCTGTTAGTCTTTTATTGTTTCTCTTTGCATCATCTTGCAACTGTTGAATTGTTATTTCCCAATTTCTTATTATTTTTAAGAGATCTTTCCTTTCATGATCACTGGCTGCAGTCCTGCCTTCAAGGTCTGAGAGTCTGTCTTTAATTTCATTTATGCAGTTTTGCCAACTTTAAGTGGAATTTTTGATTTCTAGATATGTCCTTGAATTTGTTTCATGTATTCTAATTGTTTCCTGTGTTGTTCATTCAAGGTTTTCACCACTTTCCTATGCTCTTCTATTTTTTTTAAATCTATGACTTCTTTGGATACACTTGCCAATCTTTTCATTATGTTTATCATTTCTGTTTTTTTTACCTGAGAGATTATTTATGATCTGATTTCCTTTACACCTTCATGGAGTTGTTTCTTTACTTCCTTTGTTATCATTTCAGAAATTTTGAGTGAGTGGTTTCCAATTTCATCCATGTCTGTCTCCTGTACTTGATCTGGATGGGCTGGAAATTTGAGATTGCATTTTGTTCTTTAGTTTTAGCATAGTTTTTCCTATGTTCCTCTGAATCAGCCAGTTGCCAAGTCCTGCTTGCTTCCTGCACTGGTGGCCTGTCTGGCAGTGGGTCTCACTGAGGGTTGCTGATGGCTGCAGTTCACTGGGTGCAGACTCCTGGTCCCTGTGGGCTTCAGAGATGGTTTCTGGATGTGGGTGGGTTGCTTGGTGCAGTTTTCCAGTCCCTGAAGGCCTCACCTAGGGTTCTTGAATGACTGCAGGTAACTGGGTGTAGACTTCCAATCACTGTGGGCCTCATTGAGGGTTCTCAGGTGACTATGGGTCACTGGGTGCAGACTCTCAGTCCCCACAGGCCTCAGAGATGGTTCCTAGGTGTGGGTAGGTCACTGGGGGTGAACTCCCAGCCCCCATGGGCCTCACTGAGGATTCCTGGGTGACTGCAGGTCACTGTGTGCAGACTTCCAGTCCTTGCAGGCTTCAGAGATGGTTCCAGGTGTGGGCAGGTCGCTGGTGCAGACTCCCAGTCCCACAGGCCCTACTGAGGATTCCCAGATGATTGCAGGTTGCTGGGCACAGACTCCCAGTCCCCAAGGGCTTCAGAGATGGTTCATGGATGTGGGTGGTTCATTGGGGGTTGACTCCCAGGCTGCATGGACCTTTGAGATGGTTCCCAATTGTCCATATTTCTGAGAGAACTTTCTTCAGTAGAATACATGGACACAACCCATTGTTTTTTAATAGTGCCTGGCATGTGCAAAATAGATTTTTCCAGTTTTTACTGGAACTAAAACTGCTGCAGGCACATGCATCTTGGTATATACGTGAACGATTTTATAGTGTATATTTCTAGAATTCAAAAGCTATACATATTTAAAATTCATAGAGATTGCAAAACTGTAAGAGCAAATGTATTGAACCCAATCGTTTCCATAACTAGTTCAGGAAAGTTTTGATTTGTTCATGTCCTTGCCAATACTGGATAGTTTTTTGCTCTTCTAAAGAATGAAAAATAATATGTTATTGCTTAATTTGCATTTTTGGATTATGAGCAAGGATATCTCCTTGTGTTTTTTAATATTTGTAGTTCTTATGAATAGCTTGTGAAGCCATTTAAAAATTTCTAATTTTCCAATATGCAATATATCAACCATTGTTAGATTCCTACATCTTGTTTTGAAATCCTGTATTGCTATTGTTTTGAGGTTTTTTTAAATTGTTGTTTTTAAGGTTTGTTTCCTTTGTTTTTATTGTTTTTTGTCTTCTTAAAAAATTTATTTAAAGAGAAAAAAGCAAAACAGAAAAAAGGGTAGAAATAATACAGAATTTCAAAAAAAAACCATTAAGAAACCACTACTTGATAAATTACATATTGTCTTCTTAGAAATAGTTATTCATGTTACAAAATAAAGGCATACAAAGTGAACAAACAGTGAGGCTGCAAACAGTTCTGTTCAATGATCTAATAAAAACATGGTAATATGGTTATCAGTCCCACACACTTAAATGTACATGCTGTTATATCCTTTAGCGCATATTCTTTTCCTCCTTTTGCTTTTTAAGTACATTATCTGTTTAGTTATATCATGTTTCAGCTTTCTCAGTACCTTACTGATCTGTTTTGTTGTTGTTATTTCCTTTTTAATCACCTTGTATAATTCTGTTGTTTTGTTTTTGAGTTTTTCATCATCCATGTCACATGGATCAGCTTTGATGGAGTTGGGAGTTTTTGGAGGTATTTTGTTACCTTGTTTTCTCATGTTCTATTGTTTTATTTTTATTTAATTTTCATTAACTTGGAGGTAGTAATAAACAACAAAACAGGATGGAATAAAGCCAATTGAGACAGTATAGTGAAATTGGCACAGAGCATCACAGCAGGTCACCAGGACAACAATAATAGGCACCACTGTATATCTCATTATCTTCAAAATAGTTGTTCTTCTATTAGGTACAGTAAAATCAAAAGAAATACACAACATTATAGAACACATCAAAACAGAATATTGAATAGTGCAACACCGTTAATCAGGACAAAGCAAAATGGCGATAAAAATATCTGCCTTCAGAGATAGTAGAAGAAAACTCCCCCCACTTGCTGTACCACATATGGCCACCTCCCAAGAGATACCCAGATCCCTAGATCCCAATTGTTACCGGGGTAGGTGGGGGGTATATGGTAAGTTTGATTCTAAGCCTGCGCCCTGGTAGGGAGCAGGCTGGTTACTGGTTGGCTCAGCACCCTAAGTTCCAACATGGCGCGGATCTCAGGAAATGCTCTTGCTTCTCATTTCCCCGCCCTGGGGTGGCCGCGGCTTGCCAGACCACAGTCACTTACCAGAGCAGCAGGCTGGTTGCTGGTTGGCTCAGTGCCCTAAGTTCCAGCATGGTGTGGATCTCAGGAAACGCTGTTACTTCTTGTTTTCCTGCCCTGGGGTGGCCGCAGCTTGCCAGACCACAGTCACTTACCAGGGTGGCAGGCTGGTTACTGGTTGGCTCAGCACCCTCTGTTTTTTGTCTTTAAAATAAAAAATAGTTATTTTCCACTGGTTTAAGGAAATTCTTTTTGTATATAAATAATATTTTTGTCTATTATTGGCTTCATGTGTTTCCTATTATCTGTTGTGTGTTTTAAAACTTTGGTTATGGTGTTCTTTCTTTTGGTACAGAAAGTTTATCATCAACTACATCCATCTTTTTTGTATTGTGAGTCGTGTTTTGTATATTTTTTTGTATTTTGAGTTGTGTTAGGAAATCTTTGCAAGTCCCAAGCTTACTAAAATATTCTTTTTTTATTTCTTTTTTGATGTTTCATGAAATTCCAGGTAAAAGGTATGGTTCTCCGTAAATCCACCCTTAATTCAGATGCAAGCTGTAATTTGGGAGTTCTCCCTGGTCACTCCTGCTTCTGACCAGCTCAGTAAAAATTATGAGGTTTCATAACTCCTTTCAAGACTGAAACAGAACTCACCAAAAGTGCCACCCTTATAATCCCAATTTTATTACAACACAAAGATACAAATTAGAATCAGTCAAAATCTGTGTCTAAGTGAAGTACAATTGGGACCCACATGCATTGCTCCTCAATGTCTCTCCTGGAAGCCCTGCATGGTGTTACCTTCTCCAACACTGCTATGTTATAATAGTAAATACTGCCAGCCAGCGATGCTCACCCAGGCTTTGGTATCTAAAATTTTATTGGGGTTCCATTCCATACGCATGACTGAATTGTTAGTCATTTATTTTCAGCCTCTAGGTAGGTGCAGCTCAAAGTCCCACTCAACCCTTTAGTCACTCGATTTGTCTTTCTGGTGTGGTCAGTTCTCATCTTGAATCATCTTTTCAGTACAAGCTATCTAGGAGTCCTTTATGAGTAAAATCAGCACAAACTGTGAGGAATGGTTCTACAATGAATGGAAAAACACTCCAATCACTTGGGAAATTCCAGGTTACCTCACAGGAGCTAAGAGCCAGACCAACTAAGGTAAAATTTATTCTTCACTTTTTAGATGTTTCACAATTTTAAAATTCTAAAATTTTAATTTAGAATGTCATTTTTATGACATGTAAAATCCGTATTAACCTTTATTTTTCCTTAAGTGAGCAGCTAATTGTTTAATATCGTTTAATGATTATTCTAACCTTTCTTATTATTTTGAGATTTTTAGTTTTGTGTGTGTGTGTGTGTGTGTGTGTGTGTGTGTGTGTGTGTGTGTGTGTTGCTGGGTATCAAATCCAGGACCTTAGGCATGCTAACCAGGTCCACTACCATTGAGCTACAGCCCTAGCCTTTGAAATATCATCTTTATCATATACTGAATGTTTACATACACAAGATTCTATTTCTCTGTTCTGGTTTCTTTGTGCTTTTTCTATGCTGTTCTCATAACACCCTGCTCTGATTATCATAACTTCATTACATTTTTAATGATATATGTTTTAATAACTGGTAGTCAATTTCCAATGAATTGTCATTTTTTTCCTTAAATATCTGTGCTTCTAATGTATTTTCTTTTCCAGATAAGTTTTATAGTTTTTCATACCCCACATATATGTCTGAATAGGATTTTTACAGAGAATATATTGGTTTTGTGAATTGCTTTAAGGAAGTTAGAATCGTTACAGTATTGAATTTTCTCACTTAACATGACGGTTTGCTATGTTACCCAATTCTTTTTAAAAATGTCCTTCAGTACAATACTACTTCCTGTCAATATTTCTGGCAGGCTTTTAAAGATTATTTCTAGGCACTTTGCTTCTTGGTAGGCAGATGTGATTGCTTTCTTTTCTTTTCTTTTTTTTTCTGTTACTGTTTCTAACTGATTATTGACTTCAGAGAGGAAAGCTGTGAGATTATGTTTTAAATCTGGTCGATTATTAAATTGTGTTTAATAATTCTAACAGTTTTTTCAGTTGGTTATTTTAGATATTTTTGGATAGATAAATATGTGTAGAGATGAAGGTAGAAGTGTTGGACAGAAGTATTCTGAACCAGCACCATTGTTCAATTCATAATTTTAATGTGAATGCTTATAACATTTCAACTTTAAATAAGATGTCTATGATATATTTCTATATTATACTCTGTCAATTTTAGTAAGTTGTTTCTGTTTCTATCATACCACCAAACAAGAATGAGTGGTAAATGTGTTTAAATTTTTATTTTGAAAAGAATAAAACCAAATGAGAAAAAAAGTAAACAAAACAAAACAAAATGGGGTCATTCAAAACAAAAGGATGGACATAGTACATAATTTAAAACTACAATACAAGGTGATCTACAATGGTTACCATGATGTCTCTTGTTATCTTCAATAGAATTGCCCATATCATCAGGTACAATAAAATTGAACATAGCAGTACAGAACAAAATCAATAAAAACAAAGCATTGGTGACATTATAGGACTTCAAAAGAGGATAATAGTCAAACCAGAATGGGTATCATAGTGAATCTTATTGTCTTCAGAGTAGTTGCCTATACTCTGAGATTTGATACTATCAAACATAACAGATTCAAATAAAATCAGTCAAGACAAGATGATGATCAAACAAGACAGATTCAAATAAAATAAGTCAAAACAAGGCAGTGGAAGCAATATAGGGTTTCAGATTAAGTTAATAGGAAATTAAAAATGGTTACTATATTATATCCTGCTATCTTTAGAATAGCTGTCTATGCCCTCAAAACTAGTACAAGTAGACAAACTGGAACAGAATATAACCAAACTAAACAGAGCTATGAAAGCAATATGGGTTTCAAATCATGATACAAGATTAACAATGTCCTCTGCCTTTCCTATTTAGACAGTTCCTCCCCTTTCACTTTCCCAGGGTATATTGTACATTTTGTATCCCACTAATTTCTTTAGTTTTTAGATTAGGGAGGCAACCTGCTATTTACCTAAGTGGTTCTGAACATTTTTATCCCCGAAGTTGGTCTCAAGTTGTATCCATTTACCTACAAGAACCTCAAGGTTTTCATTCTTTATAGCTGAGTAGTTCCCCATTGTATAAAAGTGTTATGTCTTTCCAACCAATCTGTAGCTGATGGGTGAGCTACCCCCACTTTTTTTCTGGTCCCCTGTCACATAGAGCATTATTTTCTCATTTTTGACTTTCAGTCCATAAACCTTTTGGGTTATATTTCTTATACAGAGCATCTTGATGGACCCTATCTCCTGATCCACTCTGTTTGTGTTTCTTTTTATTAGTGTATCAAGGCCATCCATGTTAGCAATTATGGCCAATCTTCTCTGCCTCATCTCTGCCATGCTATTTTTCTGCCATTGGTTGCCTACTTTCCCCCTTCATTCCACCATCTGCCCCCATTCAGTGAGCCTCCACTGTCACTGTACTTGAAACCATGGTCTTTTTTTCTTTCTCTCTAGAATGTCCTGTAGTATTTTTTGTAGGGTTGGATTGGTGGACATGAACTCCTCCAGTTCCTCTTTGTCATGGAAGCATCTTGTTTCTCCATTAATTTTGAGAGATAGTTTTGCAGGGTACATCAATCTGGGTTGGAGGTTATTTTCTTTGAGGGGTTGGAATACTTCATTCCAAGCTCCTTTTGATTTGATGGTTTGTGCCGAGAAGTCTGTTGTGATTCTGATAGGTTTTCCTTTATAAGTGGTCTGTTTCTTTTCTCTGACAGCTTTTAATATTCTTTTCTTGTGTTGAATTTCTGGGATCTTGATTATTATATGTCTGGGTGTAAATCTATTTTGGATATAGCTGGCTGGAGTTCTGTATGTCTTATACATCTTGATGACATTTCCTTTTCCTATGCTTGGGAAGTTTTCTTTATTTATTTCTGTAAATAGACTTTGTATTTCATTTGTGTTTACCCCTGCTTCTTCACTCACATTTTTATTCCTAAATTATAGATCATCTTTTTGTCATCTTCTAGCATTTGTATTGTTACTTCCTGGTTTCTTGTTTTTTTTTTAAAAATAATTTTATTTAAAGAGAAAAAAAACAAAACAAAACAGAATAAAGGGTAGCAACAATACAGAATTCCAAGGAAAAAAGGAAAAGGACAACAACAAAAAAACCTAAGAAATTATTGCTTGACAAATTACATACTGACTTCTTGGAAATAGTTGTTCAATTTACAAAGTTAAAACATGTAAAGTAGACATTCAAACAGTGAGACTGTTAACAGTTCTGCTCCACAATCTGACAAAAACAGCAATATGGTCATCCATCTTACCCATGCAAATATACATGCAATTATA